>QRFJ01007337.1:0-18565 GCA_006176705.1 Cocos nucifera | reverse complement strand
AAAGATAGTTAAAGAAATGAGATGGCATCATGAATAGTGGGTTTCGGAGGAGAACATACTTAGCCACCCAACTGACTCTATAGTATGGAAAGACTTTGATGGAAAGCATCTGCTATTTGTGAGTGATCCACGCAATATCCGACTTGGTCTAGCGATAGATCGATTTAATTCTTTTGGTAATCTGAGTACTTCCTACAGCAAGTGGCCTGTGATGCTAGTTGTATATAATGTGTCACATTGAAAATGCATGTAAGAGCCATTTATTTTTATGTCACTGTTGATTCCAGGTCCGAAAGCACCAGGTAATGAAATTGATGTATATCTACGATCCTTAATCAATGATCTAAAGGAGCTATGGGTAAATGAAGTACAAATATACGAATCTATCAATCAAAGAAATTATAAGTTGCATGCATCGATTTTGTAAATCATAAATGATTTTCCTGCGTACAAAAACTTATCTGAATGGAGTACTAAAGGATATCTGGTATGTCCAATATTCAACAAGGATATGTCCTTCTTACATTTAAAGCATGGAAGAAAAATCTGCTTCATGAGTCATTGGTAGTTTCTACCTGCTAATCACTCTTGAAGGACCCATTATAACCAATATTTTGATGGTAAGTTTGATCAATATCCATCACCTAAGGAGTTCAGTGGAGCGGAAGTATTAGAATAACTTGAAGCCGTTGGAAATATGAAATTTAGAAAACATCGGGTATGCGCAAGCGGAAGCGTACTGAAGTTAAGCTGAATTGGATGAAGCGAAGCCTATTTTTTAAACTATCATACTGAAAGTAGCTATTATTTCATCATAACCTAGATGTAATGCATATTGAGAAGAATATTTATGATAATATTATCGGTACAGTGTTAAACATCATAGAAAAAATAAAAGATAATTCAAAAGCACGTCTTGATTTATAAGAAATAGGAATCCGATCGGAGTTGCATTTAGTTCATCGAGATGATAATTTTTTTATGCCACCTACATGTTATTTACTATTTGGCAAGGAGAAGAAGAGTTTCCGTGGATGGTTTAAAATCATGAAGTTTTTTGATGCTTACGCTTCAAATGCATCATGATGTGTTGGCAACAATGATGGTAATATCTCTGGCATGAAAAGTCATGACTTCCATGTGATGATGTAGTGCCTGCTTCCTATGGTGATGCATGGCTATCTAAGTGGTGATGTTCAAGTTGCATTGATTGAGTTAATTGAGAGTATTTTTTTGAGAATAGTATTGCCAAAAGTTGAAGATTAACTTAATTAAAAAGTTTGAGAAGGATATTGTGCTCATTCTTTATAAGTTAGAAAAAAAATTTTCACCATTATTTTTGATGTTATGGTGCACTTGACTGTTTATTTTTCAAAGAAAGCTCTTCTGCCTGGTCCGGTACATTATCGATGGATGTATCCTATTAAAAGATAAAGAAATCATAATCTCTTTGATATATTAATTGCAAGATGTAAATATATTATAATTTTTTAAATTATTTTTTATTTACAGATTTTTATATATCCTAAAAAAGTATGCGTGCGATAAGGCATGGCCTGAAGGATCCAAAGCGGAAGCACACGTAGCTATGGAGTATCTCACATTCTACTTCATGTATCTTGACATATCAAAATAAGATTCAATCATGCAGATCGTAATGCTGACCGTGAATGGGATGACGATGAACCGACACTATCCATATTCAAACAAACGGTTCGACCCATGGGTGGAAGAAGATATGAGTTTATGGATGTGAATGAGCTATCCAAGGTATACTTCTATATTCTAAATAATTATGAAGAAATTAAAGATTTAATTGAGTAAGTATTATCTTAGCATAATTTTAGTATTTTAACTAATTTTTTCATGTCAATATAAAATTAAAAATCATAACTTATTACAATGAGTACAAGAATATACTATCCAAGAAGAATAATACAAATGTTGATGATCGACATAGGATGGAATTTGCAAAATGGTTTGGAAATTATATAAGTTTCGCTAGTATTACATTATATTTTTATAATTATGTAATTAATTATTTGTACCAACATAATTTTTTATATTGTAGTTAAAATCTAAGTATTTCAATAAAGAAGAGGATGTGATCAATGAGTTGTATAATTTAGCATGTGGCCCTGATTGAAGGGTTAACTGCTATACATCCTATATCGTTGAAGGAATGAGATTTCATACAAGAGAGCTTGAGATATAAAGATGGATCCAGAATAGTAGGATTGCTACGATAGGATATGAAGGAGAAGAAGAGATTGAATATCTTAGTATATTGATAGATATCATAAAATTGAAGTATAGGTCCAAAAATTTGATAATCTTGTTTCAGTATGAATAATGGGATATTAGCAATAAGAAGATCGGTATTCATATTGATCCATACTTTACCAATATAAATTTTGCACGAACATGGTACCAGAATGAGCCATATATATTAGCAACTCAAGCGAAACAAGTAATATATTTAAAGGATCCGAAATATCGAGGTGATTGGCATGTCGTACAAAGAATAATACCTAGAGGCGTATATGACATACCAACCTGACTAGAGATGGACAATAATTCAAATCTACATGAAGATGAAGCTTTTTAAGAGGAAGAACAAATATTGACCGAGCATCTTATTGACAAAAAACTTATGCCAGCTCCTTTGAATAGGGCTGATCTATCGTCTAATGAAGTTGAAGCTGATTTTGTATTTAATCTTGATGATTTGGAGGGTGACAATCAGTTCATAAATGATGATGAGATAGAAGACGATACATTAATCGATTATTGTGATTCAGAGGAGGATCTAGAAATTGAGGAGGATATGGATATTGAAAAGTAGATATGTATCCTTTGTTGAATCTTCTCTTATAATAATGGTATGCAATACAATTCTATTCATTAACATTTATGTATTTTTTGCCATTATTATTTATTATTATATTCATTTATATGTTAAGTTAATTATATGCATAGCTTAAACATTGTAAGTATGGCATCGGAAGCGCAATGATGACATTCGAGTTCCTAGCCTACCTCTAAGCCTTCCCTCATTTCCACTGCTAGACCATCGGAGTCGCCAGAGGGCCCTATAGAGGCGGGTTTGAGTGAGCCATCCCCAACTATCATTTTCATATTTTTTATATAATAAAATTTAATTTTATTCTACTTATTAGGTTTATACATAGCTATCATACTAATATTTTATTCATTATTTTTTCAAGCCATTCTCTATCGGTGGTGAGGTGAGGGCGAGATCCATCGAAGAACCTTGCCCTTAAGTGTTGGATGTGAGCACGAGGGACAATGTCTCCGCGTCTAGATTTCGTCAGGCTACATCAGGTCTATTAGGGGATGGTGCAAGCCATGGCAGATTGAATTGGGCATCATTTGTCACAGTTATGCCCTGACGATGCTCTTCGATTGATATCAGGTTACACGACCTCAGAGAAAGATCTTCTATAGCCACTTATAGGTATAATAATATTTATTTAAATATTTAATTAATATTATATTCTTATATTTATTATTGGTAGGCTATATTTAAGATTATTGATTTTGAGCATGATCGTGTGCGACATGCTGTAGATGATCATTTATGCTCACATTTCAAGAAGTATCGACATCGCATTCATCGCCACTGGTATGCTGTAGTGCATGATCAGGGGATGGAGGCAGCATGGTAGCGGCCATATGACAACATCAGTATCGAGGATTGAACTATCATATGCCACACGTATGAGAATCCAGCATATCAAGTAACTTTATTTTATTTAGAATTTAATAATTGAATTATTTATTTTTAAATTTAGTTACTTACTAACTAATTTGACTATTAATTGTGCAGGATCGATGTGCCAAAAATACCGTGAATCAGGCTAGATAAACAGTCTCGCATTTTGGAGGTTCGAGGCCATTCACTCGCCATATGAAATAGATGGTAAGTAATTTTTATTTATCATATTTTAATTCTTTAACTATTTAAAAAAATATTAATTATTCTCAAATTGTAGAGAGATGTAGAGAGTGGCGAGCTTCCTGATAGGATCAAGATCTATCAGCGAACCCATCAACGATAGTTAGGAGACTGGACAGCCGAAAGCCAGGAGCTTTACGTAAGTTTTTTTAACTATTTTTTATTAATATTTTAATTTTTAGTACCAACTTAGAATAGCTATAACTTTAATTTTTAGTATCATATGATAGACATTAGATCGCAACCTATTTCAAAGGACTCGACCATATCCATAGATGACGAGATCTGTGATTAGGTACTTGGTACGACATCCTGTTATGTTAGGAAGCTAGGACATGGGATCAGAGCTCCTACATCCTCATGCTCATCCAGGGCTAGCATCCATGCTGGCTGCGATGCTCGACTGGCAGAGATACAGAGATAGACTGCTGAGGATCGACAGTGGACTGATGAGTTGACTGCATGTGTTGATGAGTACCAGCTGTTCTAGATACAGATGATGGAGTGGATGGCACAAATGGAGTAGATGATGCAGCTGATGAGGCAGCAATAGATCGGTTCGAGCTCCTCTAAGCGCTCCCCTCCTTTGGTCCATTCTTCTTCTCCAGATATTGCCAATGCTTGATGGCTGACGGCTTATTTTTTTATTTTTATTTTTATTTTGAATCTTTTATATTTGTTTACCAAAAAATACTATCTATAATGAAATACTTTTTATATAATGAAATGATGAAATTTATTATGGATGAAATGATAAAATTTATTTATGAATTTTATTTTAATTTTATAAATTATAAATATAAATATTAAAAATATAAAATATATTTATTTATAAGTTTTTTAAAAAATAATTTTATACATAATTATTTATGATAAAAAATTTTATCATAAATAAGTAATTATTTATGATGAAACATTACCGTCGTAAATAAATCCATTGCAAACAAGTTTTTATTAGTGACAAAAAAATATCCATCGTAAATAATATTTGCGATGGAACATATCCATCACAAAAAATAACTATTTGCAATGGATAATTTCCATCATAAATAATTTTTTATTTGCAACAAAATTTTTTATCAAAAAATTTATTATTTATGATGAAAAGTTTGGATTTTCATCACAAAAAATTTTATTGCAAATAATTTAATGAATAAAAAAAATTTTGATAAAAATTTTTCATCGTAAAAAATTTTTATTAGCGACGAAAATAAAATTTTCATCGCTAATTATTATCTACGACCCCATTTTTTGTGACGATAAATTAGCGACAAAATTTTCATCGCTAATAATTATTAGCGACAGAAATTGATTATTTGCAATGAATTTATTATATTGCAAAAAATAAGTTTTGTTGTAGTGTGACCTCTCTTCCTTGCCTCCTTCCATCATTTTTCTCTTCCTTCTCTCTCTCACACTCCTCCCTAAGAAGAAAGAGAACAAGGGTGGCAAGCCCTGCTCCCCTATCTCCATCCTACAATTTTCTCACTCACTCTCTATCTCCCTATATTTCTTTCTTCTCCCTTCTTGTGTGGATGTATGTTAGGAGATAAGAGATGCTCTCTTTGACCTCTCTCACCCACTCTCTCTATTAGTCTCTCTCCTCTCTCTAAGCCAAGCCATACAAAGCCTGCTATAAAATTTCTAAGATCATACATATACATTTAGAACACTAGATTTAATTAAGTTAAATCATGCCTGTGTTAAGCACAGCCATGTAATAACCAATACAACTTGCACTAGCCGTTGTAGCGAGATGCTAAATAAAAGAGAGATCGAAAAAAATAAAGATCAATGCAAACTCAGGATTTACGTGAAAAATTCTCTAAATCAAGGAAAAAAACATAGGCAAAGATTGATGGAGATTTTTCAATATCTTCAATATTGAAGATTACAGGGTATAGGGTATAAGAAAAAAAATTTTAGAACAGCACCACACCTCAAAAGGCAACAAATTTCACCAAAACAAGCCCAAAAAGATGGAAAGGCTTGTATTAACTTTGTGGCCAATATTAATCTAAATGCAAGATACCTCTACACAAGCAATTGATATTCATGTAAGCATTTTCTCAAACATGATGATCAGATCTTCCTTTCCTTCTCCTAACTCAATGACGACTCTGAATGGGACAGACAAGATAATTAGGATTTCCAACAATAGAAGTGGACAATGGACCAAGCCTTTATATAATTAATCTAGCAAGCCTTGTCATTATGGCCTGCTATTGGACATCATAGGCCTATACTAAGCCATCCATCCATATTTTATCAATAAGATGTGCATAAGCCCATGATACATGGATCATATATTTCTCAACTTGGGCTCAAAATACGTTGTTAGCCCATTTTATTAAAACCAAAATAGCAACAACTAATGGAAGCCTAATTCCATTGAAAATTTTCATCATTCTTCCACTTGGATGATATTAATTTATGAAATTTTAAAAATAAAATTTTGTGGAAAAGACTCTTGGGTCGAACAATAGGCCAGACTCAAATTTGGCCACAAATTCCAAAAAATAATATAGCTTTTGAGATAACACCTTAAGCATTACCTGATCTAACAAAATCACTAACATCAAACCATGGCAATCATTATAACCCTTAATGACATATGACCAATCCATGATTATAAATATTAGTAACTTGATTGACATGGATGAAGATGTGGTATTGTGGCAGATAATAGCTTCTCACAGATGATCCCATAATTATGCTATTACATTGTTAGTCCCCAGCATGATTTTTCTTTACACAAGTGCTTCGACATTAAGCTATATAGAGAAATTCACAGGCTTCAACAATAATCCATGTATGTCTCTATAAGGACTTATGTGAGCGTATATTTAGTTTCATATTGATCATTCACTAAGAAGATTTTAGATATTTATATAGGACCAAGAAATACAAACAATACCTTCAAACTAGTCTTTTTGGGTATGGTCTTGGGTTATTATAATTTATTTCAAAACGGACTTGGTCCACAACTCATGTAGGCTAAGGAATACTGTAGTACTGATGTATTTGGTTGACCATGGGCTGGTCGTGGTATTTATAAAAGGATGCATGAATTTTTACCCTTAATCCGGTGAGGAGGCCAAAGCTTAAATCTGAAAAATATGTAAGGACCTGTACGGATGCATGTTTCCTATATTGATTATTCACTAAAAAGATCTTAGATACTTATATAGGATCAAAAAAATCTAAATAATACTTTCTGGCAAATTTTTTTGGGTTAGATCCTGCATTATTATAGTCTCGAAACTCAACTCCTCGTGACCTCACAATAATACCATTAATGAGACATACCATAATTATACAATAGACACACCTAAGACAAACACCAGGTCTTAAGATTTATTGCATCTCATAAACTAAATGTAATCATATGGTGTTAGCATAAGATCAATTAAGAAAAAAAAAAAAGAATAACAATCATTAATAACAATATGAAGCCATCCATTAAACAAGCGTAACCAAGCACAACAACAGGACATGTTCAACTATGACAAGACTTGCTTAACAAAAGCACACAAATCACCAAGTGCCCTCTCCGATATATCAAGGAAAAACAGGACATGTTCAGCTATGATAAGACTCGTTACAAATCCATGGAACAGTTCATCCCGATGCTTGTTGGCCTTGTGATAGCAGTGCTCCAAAGAGAGCCCTCTCAAACAAAAGCAGGCAAAGACAAAAGACAAATCAAAAAATGAAAACAGGGCGAAAGGGATGAGCACGGGAAGCAACAATAAGAACAAGCGGCTTAAGGACGTGACAGCAGCTATATAATGTATGTTTATGTAAGCCTTCATACTGTCTTACTAATGTTTGTGGACCATTCTCTATGACTTCAGACCCTGCCAATTATCTCTCTCGCTGCAGTCAAATTTTTTACAATATCTCCCGTATGCATTCGTTCTTTGGGTAATCTGTTGGAACATTGTAGCCCAATTCTGATCACTGAAATTTCCCGTGTGGTTTGGTAGAGGGGCAGGGTGGCAGGTGCAGTTCATGGATTCCACCACAGATCTTTCGGTTTCCAATAAGTGAAATTGCACTCATGTTTGAAAAGACCCCACCTTGCGGAACCTCACCTTCAAGGTTGTTGAAAGAGAGATTCAGAAACTGGAGTGAGTGAAAGGTTTGGAGATATTCTGGTATATGCCCGGATAGGTTGTTGGTTGAGAGGTCCAGAAATTGAAGGCCTTTTAGGTTGCCCAATGATGCTGGGACGATCCCTTCAAAAAAATTACTGCTCATATTAAGGTTTCCAAGGACCAAGCATTTGCCTATGCTACCAGGGATTTCACCGTACAATCTATTCTCAGAAATATCGAGGACATTGACATTTATCAGGTTGCCAATTTCTGGCGGTAAGAACCCATTGAATGCATTGTGTGATAAGTATAGTTCAGATAGACGATATAGGCTAAGAATCTCTATGGGTATCGTGCCTGCAAGCTGATTGTGGGAGAGATCTAGTAATTCCAAGTTCCTGCAGTTTCCAAGGTGGGCTGGAATGCTTCCAGTCAGTAGATTTCCTTTTAGATAGAGCCTAGTCAATCGACTAATGTTTCCAAGTGAAGGTGGAATTTGGCCGAAGAAATGGTTGTCACGCATATCCAACTCTCCCAATGCATTAAGATTTCCAAGAGAGGCAGGAATATTACCTGTGAGAAGGTTTGAACTCATGGCAAGTGCAATCAGGTTTTTCAGGTTCCCTATATTTGATGGCAGGCTTCCAGATATCTGGTTTTGCCAAAAAACAAGGACCCGCATATCTGTGGAGAGGTTGGATATGGAATTGGGTAAGACACCAGCGAGATTATTGTCGCCGATATGTAGTTTTGTTAATTTGCTGCAGTTGGTTAGGGCAGTGAGGAAGCTCCAATCGTCAGCCTCCTTCGCTACTAGTTGGTTCCCGAAAAGGAACAGGACTGACAGGTTCTGTAAAGTTCCAAGGTTACGAGGGATTTTTCCGTTGAGCTTGTTCAGGTGCAACTGAATGTTAAATAGTCCAGAGGCATTCGATAATGAAGAAGGGATAAGTCCGGTGAACTGATTGCGGCACATGTTGAGGGATTCGAGGCGGGGAAGAGTGATACCTATGTCAGATGGGATGGTCCCAGTGAGATTGTTAAAATTCACATTCAAGACACGGATGCTTGAGATATTGTAGATGCAGGGAGGAATCACGCCTGATAACAGGTTTTGTTCTACATTGAGGGTAGCAAGAGAGTGCAGACGGCATAAGGAAGATGGAATGCCTCCTGACAGACTGTTCCTTCCAAGAACAAAATAGGTGACAGAGGACAAGTTCCCTAGCGAATGTGGGATGCTGCTTGTAATCCTGTTGATCGATAAGTCGAGGTGGGCCAAAGAGGAGAGGTTGGAGAAGGCTGTAGGGATGCCTCCTGCAAGATTATTCGATTGGAGGATCAAGGCAATGAGTTGGGGAAGTGATCCCAACTCAGGGGGCACTTGTCCGTCGAGAAAGTTGTTACCTAGGTCAAGTGTAATTAGCTGCCTGCAGTTTCCAAGACCGGATGGAATTTGTCCTTCTAGAGAATTCACGCTCAGGTTAAGATGTTGCAGCCGATGCAAATAGCCAAGATCTTGTGGGATGGATCCATGGAGTCGATTCTCTTGGAGAATCAGTCTTCTGAGGAAGGTGAGGTTGGCTATGGATGGTGATATGGTGCCGGCCAGGCGAAGGGAGGATAACTCCAGAGCAATGACCCTCTCAGGGAGACGACGATCACATGTGACGCCTTTCCACTGGCAAAAATGAAGCGACTTGTTGTCCCAGGAGGACAGAGCCCCATATGGATCATCATATATATTGGACTTGAATGAAATGAGAGCAAAGTGGTCACTTACGCTTTTGCTGTTGTTCCCCACCATGGAGGTTGCAGCGCTGGTGATAGCAGGAAATTGGGGAGATGAGAGAACAAAAGGACACAAGAGTAGAAGAGTTGCACGCATGAGAGAGGACCACCAAGATGCTCTTGGTGAGTTGAAGAGACATCCCATGTTCACCATGAAGTTGAGAGGAAAACAATGAACAAGATAGCTTGGTGGAAGCTTTGGATGACCCTCTAAGAGCCCGCGGAATTTATAATAGGATTTCTTTGCCAGTTGATATTTGGAGGAATCTCTATTTAGTCAGACTTACGTTAGGTGGTAGATCTCTAGAAAAGAAAATGAGAAGGATGTACGAATTGCAGAAGGATTTTCTGCAGCATGTGCAAAGCGTAATAATTAAGTGTGACTTGCGGAAGGGTCGGACTTCGGAAATCCTATTCCCAAATACGAATGAATTTTTTCACCATCAGATTTCACCAAAATTCAATTATCACCATGATCTGATGGTAGAAAAGTGCTAACGTGCCTTCTACCGTACATCGCATGATGCGATATATAGCATACATTATCTATCACATGATGGATAGCTACACATGGATGCATGCCGATTGCGCGGCCGCATGCAGCCATTCATCATATGATGAACGGTATGCTATACACCATATCATCCGATGAATGATAGAAAATCTGTGCTCCTAATGTGCTCTCCATGCTAACATGCTCTTGGTAGACAAACACCATGTGGAATAGCTAAAGAAAGCTTTAGTCCTAATGCACATCTTCAGTGCAAAGTCTTTTTTTTTTTTTTAATTTCTTGTTGTTGTGAACGGAGACATCTGCATTGGACTATCAAGTTTTTTTTTCTCTTTTTTACTCCAACGTACAGTCTTGGTCTATAGTTACATTGCATCCATTCTTTCAAACTTGAATTTTTTAATGTCTCCAGTACTCGGAGATCATAAACATTTCAACATAATTTTTGTTTACATTTTATACCCGCAATCTGCTTTTGAAGCTTTAGTTCCGCTCAGAGGAAGCCCCAAGGATTTAATAGGAGGATCGATAAGTGGGCAATAGGCTGGTTAATATGTGGCTTGGGTGGTGGGTCTTCGAAAACCTAAGAAACTGAGAAGGATGAATGAAATTAAGGATTTATTGCAGCACGTTCTGACTTAATTTGGATTCCTTAACCTATTTGTTGGCAGATACCAAAAAATTGTTATCTGCCAACAAATGTCTTACATAAACTGGTTGATATTTGGATTCCTTTGCCTCAGTAATTTTGATCAGGTATGGATCATATTAGAGTCCATTGACTTTGCTGTAGGACATAGAATTTTGTTTGCTGTAGGACATAGATCATATTAGGTAAAGGACATAGTCCTTTACCTAAGTAATTTCTTAGGCTTCCATGAGTGCTAAAATTTTGTTTGTATGGACCTCCCACCGTGCAGATAATTTTGTCTTATTTTCTCGAGCCAATCTACCGAATGTTGTTATTTTTTCTTTAATTCTTTCTGGCGACTATCTTTTTGATGTGAACGTGATATTGATGTTTGATATGACTTGGATTTAATGTCTATTAAAATTATACCTGCCACTTTGGCCAATTATAGCCCAACATGATCTCGGAACATCAGATTAAAAAATCATATGGCCATCTAAAGCAGCAAAAGAGCATAACAGCTTGATTGAAGATGACGTGACTAGATCGCAACGGACTCTCACCCTCTTCTCTGTATAAATTAGGCTAGGAGAGTCCAGATGCCAGACTTTTCTTTTCTATCTCACCTCATTGCTCGTCTCTTTCTTCCAAAAACCTATATAGTTTAAATATTGAAAGGTCCCTCACTGGATAGATTCCGATGATGCTTCTCATGAAAAAGATTGGCTCATGCATGGGACTGAAAAAAAAAAAAAAAAAAATTTGGATGCCATGCTCTATCCTCGTGCATGAACCAATCATCATGAATGATGCACAAAGAATTTTCCTACTTATCGTTGGTTGGAGGTTGGCTCTTGTATCATGTAGCCCAACTCCAAGTGAACCAAGTAGATCAGACTCTGCTTGTCAGATCACCTAACTTCATCATATTAGATTTCGGGCAGCAATAGTGTTAATCAGTTGGAATGACCCATAGATTACACTATCTTTTGTTGCACCTTTTTCTGTCCAAGTGGTCCGATTTTTTTTTCCCCCTTTTTCCTTCTTGCCATTCTAGGATATTAGAGCAATACACCAAGCGCGTCGCTATAAAAAACACTCGCTCCCTGCAGAGGTAATGGACAAAAATACCTGAATTACAGGTTCAAGTCCTTGATAATTACTTGACTCCAAAAAGGGGAGAATATGGGTCCATCTCACCTGATCCAGAGGATTTTTGTCAATGGACTCTAATATGATCCATACCTGATCAAAATTACTTAGGTAAAGGAATCCAAATAGCAAATGTAAAAAATTACTTAGGTAATGGACAGCAGCTATATAATGTATCTTTATGTAAGCCTTCATACTGTCTTACTAATATTTGTGGACCATTCTCTATGACTTCAGACCCTGCCAATTATCTCTCTCGCTGCAGTCAAATTTTTTACAATATCTCCCGTATGCATTCGTTCTTTGGGTAATTTGTTGGAACATTGTAGCCCAACGCTGATCACTGAAATCAAGCACTCTAGTACCTTGTATCGTTTAGACCTTTGTCGTATGTCATTGACGACTTCATACTCTTCCTTTCGTATCAATTGCGGATCTATGATGTCCATAATTTGAGTAGGAAAGGCCGTCTCAACAAATTGATGAAGATCGAGGCTTTCATTAAAGATTTCATCAGTGGGTCTCTTTCCCGTAAACATCTCCAAGAGAAGTATTCCATAGCTGTACACATCTCCTCGAGTTGATATTTCGCTTCCCAAACCGTACTCTGAGATTCATTTTCAAACAAGGTTATGTGTTTGTGCAAACACAATGACAAAAACATAATTAGCCATTCAAGATAATGTTTCTCTCGAAAAACATAAAAAAGAAATGGATCATTTCTCCATACCACCGAAAGATAATATAAGAAAGCATAAATGCAAATCATAAGGTGGAAAAATGTTGTAGTAGAATCAATGAGCCAGATTATTTAAAACACCGGTAGATGACATGAAGATATTTCGAAAATGATCAAACTCAAACTCAAGAACCGGGAGTCTACACAATAGAAGCTTAATATCAATGAGACAATCATGAGTTAAATAAGATTTGCACATCAATTTTCAAATACATATAATTTGCAGATGGAGAATGATGCATTAGATTCAAGTATAAATAATGTTCCAAATATGACAATGCTGCTTATATTTCTTTGTACCTGTCAGCTTTCTGCCTGTCTTTAGCTGCTCGCTATTAGTTGAAAAGTAGAAAATGGAAAGTAGAAAAATTGTGTGGAGTCTCACCTGGAGCAATATATCCAACTGTTCCTTTAATTGCCACCAAGCTTGCAGATACGGAGAATGAGTCAGTAGATTCAGAGAGAAACTTTGCCAGCCCGAAGTCACTCACATGGGCCGTCATGTCATCGTCCAGAAGAATGTTGCTCGGCTTCAGATCACAATGCACGATCGGCACTGGGCTGTGATGATGAAGGTAATCCAGCGCAGAAGCCACATCAATGGCTATGCTCACTCTCTGCTCTAAATTCAAATTCCTCATCGGGCATCGCTCATTCACTTGTGGATGCAGCCATTGTTCCAAGCTTCCATTCTCCATAAATTCAAGAACCAATGCTTTAAAATCGTTACCTCTAAAATCAACACTAGAGCATGCGGTTATGATTTTGACCAGGTTCCGATGTCGGATGCCCCTCAAGGCCTCACATTCAGCTATGAAACTGCTTGAAGCCCCCTGCTGCTGAAGGTTCAGTATCTTTAGAGCAACCACCTTTTCATCATCCCATTCCATGACCCCTTTATATACAGAACCAAAACTCCCAACACCAATCAGATTTGCTGGAGAAAACATATCAGTTGCCGTGGCCAATTCGGCATAAGAGACTCTAATATGTTCTATTCTCATGGTAGCCATGGATAGACATCTCTTTCTGTTCTTTCGAGACCGGTAAAGTAATATGAAGAAGAGAATCAGAGTCGCAACTAGAACTCCACTAGCAACTATGATCATTACCAAGATAGCAACTTTGTGTTTTTTCCCATGCGGTTTGGTAGAGGGGCAGGGTGGCAGGTGCAGTTCATGGATTCCACCACAGATGTTTCGATTTCCAGTAAGTGAAATTGCGCTCATGTTTGCAAAGACCCCACCTTGCGGAACCTCACCTTCAAGGTTGTTGAAAGAAAGGTTCAGAAACTGGAGTGAGTGAAACATTTGGAGATATCTTGGTATATGCCCGGACAGGTTGTTGCTTGAGAGGTCCAGAAACTGAAGGCCTTTTAGGTTGCCCAATGATGTTGGGATGACCCCTTCAAAAAAATTACCACTCATATCAAGTTCTACGAGGACCACGCATTCCCCAATGCTATCAGGGATTTCGCCATACAATCTGTTCTTAGAAACATTGAGTTTATTGACATTTATCAAATTGCCGATTTCTGAAGGTAAGAACCCATGTAATGCATTGTGTGATAAGTCTAGGCCTCCAGATAGAGAAGATAGGCTGAGAATCTCTGCGGGAATGCTGCCTGTAAGTTGATTGTAGGAGAGATCTAGGAACTGCAAGTTCGTGCAGTGTCCAAGATGGGTTGGAATGCTTCCACTCAATTTGTTTCTTTGCAGATAGAGGCTATTCAATTGACTGATGTTTCCGAGTGAAGGTGGAATTTGGCCGGAGAAATTGTTGTAAGACAGATCCAACTTGTGCAGCGCCTTAAGATTTCCAAGAGAGGCAGGAATATTACCTGTGAGAAGGTTTGAATCCATGGCAAGTACAAGCAGGTTTTTCAGGTTCCCTATATTTGAAGAAAGGCTTCCAGATATCTGGTTACTGGAAAAAACAAGGACCCACATATCTGTGGAGAGGTTGGATATGGAATTGGGTAAGACACCAGTGAGGTTATTGTTGGCGATATATAGTGCTAATAATTTGCTGCAGTTGGTTAGGGCAGTGAGGAAGCTCCAATCATCAGCATCCTTGGCTACTAGTTGGTTCCAGAAAAGTATCAGGGCTGACAGGTTCTGTAATGTTCCAAGGTTACGAGGGATTTTTCCATGGAGGTTATTCACTTGGAATTCAATGTCAACTAGTCCAGTGGCATTTGATAATGAAGAAGGAATAAGCCCGGTGAACTGATTGCAGCACATGTTGAGGTATTCGAGGCGGGGAAGAGTGCTACCAATGTCAGACGGGATGGTCCCTCGGAGACTGTTGGTCCCCACATGCAAAAAATGGATGCTTGAGATATTGTAGATACAGGGAGGAATCACGCCTGATAACTGGTTTTGTGCTACATTGAGTGTAGCAAGAGAGTGCAGACGGCATAAGGAAGATGGAATGGCTCCTGACAGAGTGTTCCTTTCAAGAACAAAAATGGTGACAGAGGACAGGTTCCCTAGCGAATGTGGGATGCTGCTTGTAATCCTGTTGATCGATAAGTCGAGGTGGGCCAAAGAGGAGAGGTTGGAGAAGGCTGTCGGGATGCCTCCTGTAAGCTTATTCGAGTTGAGGATCAAGGTAGTGAGTTGAGGAAGTGATCCCAACTCATGGGGCACTTGTCCGTCGAGAAGGTTGCAACCTAGGTCGAGTTTAATTAGCTGTCTGCAGTTTCCAAGACCGGATGGAATTTGTCCTTCTAGAGAATTCACGCTCAGGTTAAGATGTTGCAGCCGATGCAAATAGCCAAGATCTTGTGGGATGGATCCATGGAGTCGATTCTCTTGGAGAATCAGTCTTCTGAGGAAGGTGAGGTTGGCTATGGATGGTGATATGGTGCCGGCCAGGCGAAGGGAGGATAACTCCAGAGCAATGACCCTCTCAGGGAGACGACGATCACATGTGACGCCTTTCCACTGGCAAAAATGAAGCGACTTGTTGTCCCAAGAGGACAGAGCCCATATGGATCATCATATATATTGGACTTGAATGAAATGAGAGCAATGTGGTCACTTACGCTTTTGCTGTTATTCCCCACCATGGAGGTTGCAGCGCTGGTGATAGCAGGAAATTGGGGAGATGAGAGAACAAAAGGACACGAGTAGAAGAGTTGCACGCATGAGAGAGGACCACCAAGATGCTCTTGGTGAGTTGAAGAGACATCCCATGTTCACCATGAAGTTGAGAGGAAAAAAATGAACAAGATAGCTTGGTGGAAGCTTTGGATGACCCGCTAAGAGCCCGCGGAATTTATAATAGGATTTCTTTGCCAGTTGATATTTGGAGGAATCTCTATTTAGTCAGACTTACGTTAGGTGGTAGATCTCTAGAAAAGAAAATGAGAAGGATGTACGAATTGCAGAAGGATTTTCTGCAGCACGTGCAAAGCGTAATAATTAAGTGTGACTTGCGGAAGGGTCGGACTTCGGAAATCCTATTCCCAAATACGAATGAATTTTTTCACCATCAGATTTCACCAAAATTCAATTATCACCGTGATCTGATGGTAGAAAAGTGCTAACGTGCCTGCACGGATCTTCTACTGTATATCGCATGGTGCGATGTATAGCATGCATCATCTATCACATGATGGATGGTTGTGCATGAATGCATGCCGATTGCACGACCGTATGCAGCCATCCATCATGTGATGAACGATATGCTGTATACCATATCATCCAATGCATGGTAAAAAATCTGTGCTCCTAACGTGCTCTCCGTGCGAACATGCTCTTCGTAGACAAACACTATGTGGAATAGCTAAAGAAAGCTTTAGTCTCAATGCACATCTTCAGTGCAAATTCTTCTTTTTTTTTTATTTCTTGTTGTTGTGAATGGAGACATCTGCATTGGACTATCAAGTTTTTTTTTTTTCTTTTTTCTTCCAACGTACAGTCTTGGTCTATGGTTACATTGCATCTATTCTTTCAAACTTGAATTTTTTAATGTCTCCAGTACTCGGAGATCATAAACATTTCAACATAATTTTTGTTTACATTTTATACCCGCAATCTGCTTTTCAAGCTTTAGTTCCGCTCAGAGGAAGCCCCAAGGATTTAATAGGAGGATCGATAAGCGGGCAATAGGCTGGTTGATATGTGGCTTGGGTGGTGGGTCTTCGAAAACCTAAGAAACTGGGAAGGATGAATGAAATTAAGGATTTATTGCAGCACGTCTGACGTGCATGCAAAATAATTGATCGTGAATTATTGAAGAAACTAAAGAAAAGAAGCAGTACGCTGCCTAGTCAAACACGTTTTCTTTTTTTTTTTTTTTTGAGAATCCAGTTGGAAGTAATATCCTTCCCCGAGATTATGTTATTTAATTTAAATTAAGGATGATACAAAGAGATAGCTGGTGTTTCTGTTCCAGCCTGTGAATACCAACCTTGGCTATGCTGAACCATCCCATCAAATATGAAGTGGGCCCTATGAAACTCAAAGAAAAGCTTATAAAATATCAAGTACCTCGTGGCTTCACAACCAATGCAGTGACTTCGATATTGAAGGTGGGGGGTTTTAAATGGAGGTGTGAAAATTACTTTTACGTGGTGCGGTGACTCTTGTGGCAGGTGGGGGTTGGCTCTGAGCAGAGCAGAAGAGAGGGTGCCACAGCGAGTGCTGAAATGCTTCTCTATTTCCTGGATGCATTCTTGTCTGAGAATGGAGTTGTGAAAACAGCATGGCCTTATTGTTGTGCTTGTGGTTGACACTTAATCTCTATCTCTACTTCTTCTTCAGTCTGATTTTGTTTCCTTTCTTCTTACCTCTTTCAAGTATGCTGGACAGGTATTTCGTTTGCTTGAGTGAAGGAAGCATCTGACGACCCTGGATTGCTTGTGGTTCTGAAGTATAGGTGCAGGCGTTGCAGTTATTTTCAACTGATGAGAAGTGGGTGTGATAGTGAAATCCCCTGTGTGGGATGTGGTTCTAGAACTGAAGATGAGTCCCAGGTAGTTAATAGACCCCCTGACGAGCCTCTAGTTTCTTTGCAATACCATTCTATGAAGGTGGATCCGTAGGTTGATCTGACGAGGTTTAAATTGATATTTTGTAATTTTGTTTCTTGAAAGCAAGCAATCTGCATCTTGACTTTTGATGATGTTCTTAATATCATTTTTTTTTTTGCCCTACCCATTCCTCTTACATTCCAGAAAAGGATACTCATTGATATTGGTTGAGCAACATGAGTGTTCGAAGCAAGCCAAGTGATCATAACTAAAGCGTTGATCTCCATACAATAGAGGTAAAGGGTCTCTATTATTATATGTATTAAGCAGCTGAAGCTTCTGCATACAGAAGAGAAGGCCTTAGACTTTAAGAGCATGGTTTTAGTGAAATCGAGTGCATGGCAGCCATCTGTGTCATGGAAAGAATCAACTGTATGTAATAAAAGTTGAGACTCTTCTCCTTCACTGCTGATCCTAGCAACATCCTGATGGATCGTTCCTACGGTTTTAAGATCCCTGCAACTGAAAGTTTTCATCTATCAAATCTTTGGAAATGGCGCCTTCAGAGGACCAACCCTAAGGCTTGAGACTTTGTGGCATTTAGACTGTCTCACTCGCATTTTTGATGTCATCCGCGAAGTGACGGGAGTTGATGAAGGAAGTCTAGGATACATCTCACCA
>QRFJ01007336.1:25000-31557 GCA_006176705.1 Cocos nucifera | reverse complement strand
TTTCGTTTGATACGAAGTCATTACTGACAGTCCCGGTCTGAAAGAATCATTGAAGCTGGATCATAGAAAGGATGAAATCTGCATACATGGGGTTTCTTTTTTTTTTTTCAACTTCTCTTTCAACTGCCAGATCTTACTTATGAATTAAGTTAAGAATTCGGGTCAATTGGATCTCAAT
Organism: Cocos nucifera; assembly: GCA_006176705.1. Classification (NCBI taxonomy): domain Eukaryota; kingdom Viridiplantae; phylum Streptophyta; class Magnoliopsida; order Arecales; family Arecaceae; genus Cocos; species Cocos nucifera. The sequence continues at coordinate 31,379 of QRFJ01007336.1, read as the reverse complement.
TGTTCAAATAAAGCTTGTCTCTTGAACAAATAAATGAGTTATATTATAACTACGTTTATAAATATGTGTGTTTAATATTTGATATTTTTTTTTTATTTTTCATTTTAATACTTTTTATTGTTTAATATATGTGCATATATGTACATAATAAATATATAAATATATATAAATATATATGTATATATTTATATATTTATTATTCCAGTTTCTTTTTCCAAAAAGTAATAAATTGATAAAAAGAAAATAAAAAAAAATATATTAACTTAATATTAATAATATTAAGTATTAATAATAAGAAATGACACTTCAACAAGTATTTTTGATTGATATCAAATCATTATTAAATCATTTAATCTATGGAAATACTGGCCTGGCCCGGCCAGTACTTAAACCAAGCCGGGGGAATAAACCTTTCGTACAAAATAAAAGAAGTAGGGTATTTTTCTATTGGGGATATCTGTTTCGAATCATTATCTAAATTGAATTCCTGATCAAATTTCTTCTATATATATATATTTTTTTTTATCCTATATAGATATATATTACTTTATTGTTCTTTTTATATATCTTTATAAGTTTATAAAATATAACTTATAAGTTATATTATAATGTTTATTTATATATGTTATATAATTGTTTTACTTTTTTATTTATCTATTTTATATTTTTATATATCTTTACTTCACGTGTCACATCACATTAAAAATTTTCCATTTTTAAATGGGGATGGGGAGAGATGGCTGAGTGGACTAAAGCGGCGGATTGCTAATCCGTTGTACGAGTTATTCGTACCGAGGGTTCGAATCCCTCTCTCTCCGCTTCTTCTTATTACTTGAGACTTTCGAATTCGAAGGAATTTCGATCCCTTGATTTTATCATAGGTAAATGTATGGAATAGATAAAATCATAAGAAAAAAAATTTAGAAAAAGCAGGAAAAACTAAAAATATCTTTTTTTTATTCCTCACGTCCAGGATTACGCCCTGGATCATTAGATAAAAATCCGAAGATGAAGAGAGAAATAAAGAATATCACTACTGTATAAACGAATAGTTTGAGAGTAAGCATTACACAATCTCCAAGATCTTTTTTTTGAAAAAGGGAATAGGTTACTTATTTTTTACCACATACACTATTTTGTTTTGACATGACACACCCCAAAAAATGAAGTGTTTTTTGAAAAGAAAGTCATTTTCACGAATTTCTTTGGAATAAGATTTTGATTCCTTCGTTATCAAAAATTTCTTGTCATATGAATAATTAGGTATTGTAGGCAACCTAATAAAGTCTTTGCTCACTGTAAGGTCAGAACGAGGAAATAAGTTGATCAAAATTCATCGCCGCGGTTATTCAATATACAAGAATTTCGATTTTTGAATCGAGGGTTCATAATGTAAGACTTATCTGGTCTTATCAATTTTTCGAATTTTTATTTATCGAATAAATCATGAATTTAGCAGAGTATTAAATCATCGAAAACTTACAGCAGCTTGCCAAACAAAGGCTAAGAGAAAAAAAAGTACAGGTATGACAGGCATAACATCGACGATTGGATTTAAAAAGGCATAAGCTTCGGGCAATTTGGCGAAGAAAAAACTACTCGAATAAAAGATAGAATTAAGACAGATGCAGATTAAACTAAAGATATTAAGCATAACAAAATTTCGTTCTTGTAGATTAGAAAATTTTATTCTGATTGAGTTTTTTTTTTTATAAGGGAAAAAAAAGACAAGTCAAAAAATCTTTCTTTTTTTTTCGAACTCTCCAAAATAAAAAAAAAAATCTTTCCTTCCATTCTCAAATGAGAATACAAGGAATTCCATTTTCATACAATATCTTAACTGAATTCCATGTAATGATCAATGAATTTTTTTGATTCTATATCTACATGTGTTGAATCCTAGCAACAATATATCCCCAATGTATTTATTGGGTTGGAATTGACGAATAACAAATACCAATATTAATGTTTATTAGTGTCGAATAGAAATTCGAAATGGGGCGTGGCCAAGCGGTAAGGCAGCGGGTTTTGGTCCCGTTACTCGGAGGTTCGAATCCTTCCGTCCCAGATCGTTTCCATCAGAAACGAAAGATGGGATCACATTGTATCCCACATGAAACATAAAATTGTTAACGAGAACAATCTTTTGTTCTGAATTCTAAGAATGATTCTTAGAATCATATTTTTTCTTTCATTTGGTTTCTCACAAACGTAATCAAGTGTCAAATGTGGGTGGAAATAAATATCTTTTTTTTTTAATTCAAAAAAGAAATTCTGGGTTTATCATTCACATTCAGGATATGTTCGTACTACTCAATATTCATTTTAAAGTTAGTTACTTTTGGAAACTTTATGTCCCATATCTATGAAATGTCAATTCTCACATGAAGCATTCTGAATCGAAATGTGAATGAAAGAAAGGCCTCTTTATTCCCTTACCAAGGGTAAAAAGCCTAAAAAAAATAAATGGGGTATCCCAATTCCACAGTCTATGTGGAGACTAAAGAGTAGGGAGTTTTTGGTACTAATTTCATCACTGGTCTTAAAACTTCTAAAACTGGTGTGGGAAAAAAATAGTAAAAACGATCTGGACCCCATTTTTTTGTATTTTATCTGGTTCATCTTATATCTTATCCGGTTCAAATGAATAATTGTAAATCAATGTAATGTAGCGATTGGGGGGAAATTCGTATATTGCATCTACTTGACTTTATGGAATTGATGGAAAAGAAAAATTCTTGAACCTGAAGTAAAACAAAATCTGTATTGTATAAAATAAAAAAGTTTTATTAATAATTGATTTTGTTCCGGGATTGCAAATCTATTAATATTAAAGGTTCTTCTTTTGAGGTTTATAGTTTATTTGTTCGAGAAAAATGGATCCTTCATGATTGATCGTCCCGAACAATCTTTTTAAGATGTAAATAAGTCTTAAGCAAACTTATTTATTCGTCTTTTTTAGAAATATGTTTCATTCATATGATAGAATATAGAGTTAAATAAATTGGATCCTTGCCGAGCCTTTCCCGGATAAATACTTATCTATCCATAGATAGATAGATAGAAAGTATGTACTATTATATACCGGTATACACACACCGGTTGAGCCAATGACTATTCATGATTCCATATTGAATCAATTACATACCGGTTTGAAATAAAATTAGAGGAATGTTATGGTAAAACTTCGTTTGAAACGATGTGGTAGAAAGCAACGTGCGACTTGAAGGACATGATCGGCTGTGGATTCTTACATCCACCATTTTCTATAGGAATGAAGATGTTCTTAGCTCGACATAGTTTGTTCTGCTCTGTTAGGAACCTAATTTGTGTTAGGTTGTAAGTAAATAGTACATGATGGAGCTCGAGCAGAAAGGATTGATTCGTTTATCAGGGGGAAGAATCTAGGGTTAGTAACTATTAATAAGTTAGACCAACTTTGTAAGTATATCCTCAATATATAAATCGAAAGGTTAAAAAAATCGAAAAATCAAAGAAGTTTGAAAAATCAAAAGTAAAATTTTTCAGAATTGGTAAAACTATTTCGATCAAAAGTGTATCACAAGGGAATCCACCGTTCATATTCTATTTCTATAGTATTATAGAAAAAAATAACAAAAAACAAAAAGGTATGTTGCTGCTCTTTTGAAAGGAGTAAGGATCACCGAAGTAATGTCTAAACCCAATGATTTCACAAAGCAAAGATAAAGGATTCCGGAACAAGTAAACACTATTTTCAGTTGTCTCAACAATTGAATCAGAATGAGGAATAAAAATAGATTCGAGATGAGACAAACAAAAGAGGTTAGAGACGGCTCAATAAATGTCTAAGGGTTTCCCTTCGAACTCTGTCAGAATTACCCAACTTGAGTTATGAGTACGAATGAGATTTCTTTTTTTCTGTAAGGAAGAATAAAAAAACGACTCAAATAATAGTCTAATTCATGATTTTATGGATCCATTTGCCATTATATACATATACAGAAATTTAGAATCCTTTTTTCTCGAGCCGTATGAGGAGAAAACCTCCCATACGTTTCTAGGGGGGGCATTGTTTATTTACATCTATTCCAATGAGCCATCTACCGAATCGTTGCAATTGATGTTCGATCCCGAAGAGAAGGAAGAGATCTTAGAAAAGTAGGTTTTTACGATCCGATAAAAAATCAAACTTATTTAAATGTTCCTGTTATTCTATATTTCCTTGAAAAAGGTGCTCAACCTACGGGAACTGTTTGTGATATTTTAAGGAAGGCAGAATTATTTCAAGAAAGAACTTCGATTCGAGTTAATTAAAGGAAAAAAACAAAATTAATAAATAAAAAAAAGGGGGGGGTAACTAGTATCTATCTTTGTGTAATTATTTACACACAATTTGCCTTTTTCTTGCTGTATTCATACTTAATTTACTTTTTTTCTTGTTTGTTGCGGGAATCCACCAACAAACAAGGGGTTAATCTTGCTTATTGTACCTCTATTGATTGAATAAACCCGAGATTTTTTCTTTACTTTACCTCTTTCGTATTTTTTTTTCATCCAAATTTATTATTTATGTTTATGTTGTGCCAATCCAACACAAGTCCTTATTTGATTTACTTAAATTTGTTTTCTTAACATTGGATTCATATTGACAATGGTGCATCGAAGAAATATAATTCGATCGTAGATAAATAGATCCGTTTATCTCCACCCCATATTGGTTTTTTCTTTCCTTCACTTCAGTCAAATGATGGGTTTGCCCTACCGGATTTACTGGCATACAAGATGTATTTTCTTAACGAAAAAGAAAATTGATAAATAAAATGGTGGTTTGTCACAATTTTGACATCTCTATTGGGAATCTGTTGTTGTTTAATCTGATCTGTCCATTTTGGTATTTTGGTGTTTTTAATTGATCAACAAATCTTTCTTTTCGATTTGTTATAGTTCAATGTTTTGACGGGGTCGTGCAGTGCAATTCAATTGATTTTTTTATTTTGACCGTATTTACATATCCTATTTATTTTATTCGGGTTGCTAACTCAACGGTAGAGTACTCGGCTTTTAAGTGCGACTATGATCTTTTACACATTTGGATGAAGCAAGAGATTCGTCCAGACTATTGGTAGAGTCTATAAGACCACGACTGATCCTGAAAGGTAATGAATGGAAAAAACAGCATGTCGTAATAAAATATTATTATTATTATTTTTATTATTTAATTATTTAATTTATTATTTAATTTATTGTTTAATTTATTATTTAATTAAAGTAGAACTTTGAGTTTATCCTTACCGGATCGTTACAAATTTTTTTCTTTTTGGAAGTGAAAAAAAAATTCACATTTACAGTTGGGTCTAGTGAATAAATGGATAGAGCCCTATGGCTCTAATTCTGGTGAAATAAAAAGCAACGAGCTTTTGTTCTTAATTTGAATGATTACCCGATCTAATTAGACGTTAAAGATAGATTAGTGCCTGATGCGGGAAAGGGTGGGTTCTTTTGTGAGTGGACCATTGATTTTCTTTCTTTTTTTTTTAATGAATCCTAATTATTCTTTATTATGGATTGGAGACGGATGTGTAGAAGAAACAGTATACTGATAAAGAGAATTTATTCCAAAGTCAAAAGAGCGATCGAGTTGCAAAAATAAAGGATTTTTTACCCTTTTGTAATTATAACGAACATAAACCGATTGGATAGAAAAGGAGAGGAAAAAGATCTGTTGATTGGACTCCCCTGTTTCCTTTGTTTGTGGGATATATATTTTTTTCTTACTGTAATTATATACATAATATATACCCTGTTCTGACCATATTGCACTATGTATCATTTGATAACCCAAAAAATGAAATGGGTCCTGTCTCTGGTTCAAGTAGAAATGTAAATGGAAGAATTACAAGGATATTTAGAAAAAGATAGATCTCGGCAACAACACTTTCTATATCCGCTTCTCTTTAAGGAGTATATTTACACATTTGCTCATGATCGTGGTTTAAATGGTTCGATTTTTTATGAATCCACGGAAATTTTTTGTTATGACAATAAATCTAGTTCAGTACTTGTGAAACGTTCAATTATTCGAATGTATCAACAGAATTATTTGATTTATTCGGTTAATGATTCTAACCAAAATCGATTCGTTGGGCACAACAATTATTTTGATTTTCATTTTTATTCTCAGATGATATTGGAAGGTTTTGCAGTCATTGTGGAAATTCCATTCTTGCTGCGATTAGTATCTTCCCCCGAAGAAAAAAAAATACCAAAATCTCAGAATTTGAATTTACGATCTATTCATTCAATATTTCCCTTTTTGGAGGACAAATTATCGCATTTAAATTATGTGTCAGATATACTAATACCTTATCCCATCCATCTGAAAATCTTGGTTCAAATC
>QRFJ01007336.1:12500-15000 GCA_006176705.1 Cocos nucifera | reverse complement strand
AGTTCAATAGATCCTGTTTAGCAGAAAGACGGATATTCCTTGCTCATTATCAGACAATCACTTATTCACAAACCTCGTGTGGGGCTAATAGTTTTCATTTCCCATCTCATGGAAAACCCTTTTCGCTCCGCTTAGCCCTATCCCCTTCTAGGGGTATTTTAGTGATAGGTTCTATAGGAACTGGACGATCCTATTTGGTCAAATACCTAACGACAAACTCCTATGTTCCTTTCATTACGGTATTTCCGAACAAGTTCCTGGATGACAAGCCTAAAGGTTATCTTATTGATGATATCGATATTGATGATAGTGACGATATCGATATTGATGATAGTGACGATATCGATATTGATGATAGTGACGATATTGATGATGACCTTGATACGGAGCTGCTAACTATGACGAATGTGCTAACTATGTATATGACGCCGAAAATAGACCGATTTGATATCACCCTTCAATTCGAATTAGCAAAAGCAATGTCTCCTTGCATAATATGGATTCCAAACATTCATGATCTGTATGTGAATGAGTCGAATTACTTATCCCTCGGTCTATTAGAGAACTATCTCTCCAGGGATTGTGAAAGATGTTCCACTAGAAATATTCTTGTTATTGCTTCGACTCATATTCCCCAAAAAGTGGATCCCGCTCTAATAGCTCCGAATAAATTAAATACATGCATTAAGATACGAAGGCTTCTTATTCCACAACAACGAAAGCACTTTTTCATTCTTTCATATACTAGGGGATTCCACTTGGAAAAGAAAATGTTCCATACTAACGTATTCGGGTCCATAACCATGGGTTCCAATGCACGAGATCTTGTAGTACTTATCAATGAGGCCCTATCAATTAGTATTACACAGAAGAAATCAATTATAGAAACTAATACAATTAGATCAGCTCTTCATAGACAAACTTGGGATTTGCGATCCCAGGTAAGATCGGTTCAGGATCATGGGATCCTTTTCTATCAGATAGGAAGGGCTGTTGCACAAAATGTACTTCTAAGTAATTGCCCCATAGATCCTATATCTATCTATATGAAGAAGAAATCATGTAAGGAAGGGGATTCTTATTTGTACAAATGGTACTTCGAACTTGGAACGAGCATGAAGAAATTAACGATACTTCTTTATCTTTTGAGTTGTTCTGCCGGATCGGTCGCTCAAGATCTTTGGTCTTCACCCGGACCCGATGAAAAAAATTGGATCACTTCTTATGGATTCGTTGAGAATGATTCTGATCTAGTTCATGGCCTATTAGAAGTAGAAAGCGCTCTGGTGGGATCCTTACGGACAGAAAAAGATTGCAGTCAGTTTGATAATAATCGAGTGACATTACTTCTTCGGTCCGAACCAAGGAATCAGTTAGATATGATGCAAAATGGATCTTGTTCTATCGTTGATCAGAGATTTCTATATGAAAAATACGAATCGGAGTTTGAAGAAGGGGAAGGAGCCGTCGACCCGCAACAGATAGAGGAGGATTTATTCAATCACATAGTTTGGGCTCCTAGAATATGGCGCCCTTGTGGCAATCTATTTGATTGTATCGAAAGGCCCACTGAATTGGGATTTCCCTATTGGGGCGGGTCATTTCGGGGCAAGCGGATCATTTATCATAAAGAGGATGAGCTTCAAGAGAATGATTCGGAGTTCTTGCAGAGTGGAACCATGCAGTACCAGACACGAGATAGATCTTCCAAAGAACAAGGCTTTTTTCGAATAAGCCAATTCATTTGGGACCCTGCGGATCCATTCTTTTTCCTATTCAAAGATCAGCCCTTTGTCTCTGTGTTTTCACGTCGAGAATTCTTTGCAGATGAAGAGATGTCAAAGGGGCTTATTACTTACCAAACAAATCCTCCTACATCTATATATAAACGCTGGTTCATCAAGAATACGCAAGAAAAGCACTTCGAATTGTTGATTCATCGCCAGAGATGGCTTAGAACCAACAGTTCATTATCTAATGGATCTTTCCGTTCTAATACTCTATCCGAGAGTTATCAGTATTTATCAAATCTGTTCCTATCTAACGGAACGCTATTGGATCAAATGACAAAGACATTGTTGAGAAAGAGATGGCTTTTCCCGGATGAAATGAAACATTTGATTCATGTAACAGGAGAAAGATTTCCCATTCCTTAGCCGTAAAGATATGTGGCCATGAAAAAGGGATTAAGTGGAACAAACAGGATTGGCCGGGTGGTAGAGTCGTGGAAACACTTGTTTATTCCATATTTTGGACCTTAGCTCCATGGAACAATATGCTACTGCTGAAACATGGAAGAATTGAAATCTTAGATCAAAACACTATGCGCGCTATCTGCTCCAATAACGAATCATTGGTTTAACTGAATAACTAAAGAAAATAGATAGACCTTTCTCTTCGTCTCAGGTCGATGGATCTTCTCAATTGGAAGATCTCCCATATGGATAATACACATTCCAGTTGACCGAGCCTAATTCTAATTGTTTTGTTCCGAAGCAAA
>QRFJ01007335.1:0-235006 GCA_006176705.1 Cocos nucifera | reverse complement strand
CGATTTTTCGTTCTGAAACTCCATTGAGTTGAGGTGTTCCTGGTGGAGTCTATTGAGAGACTATGCCATTTTTTTTGAGATAGTCTAGAAATTTTTGACTAAGGTATTCACCTTCTCGATCTGATCAAAGAACCTTAATGAATTTTTTAGTTTATTTTCTACTTCATGTCTGAATATTTGAACTTTTTAAAAGTTTCAGACTTATATCTCATAAGATACACATACCCATACCTAGACAGATCATTAGTAAAGATAATGAAGTAGACAAAATTGCCTCTAGCCGATACATCAAATGGGCCGCACACATCAGTATATACTAGGATAAGAAGATCTATGGCCCTTTTTCCATGTCCTACAAAAGAAAGTTTAGTCATTTTGCCTTGAAAGACAGATTCATAAGTTGGATATGACTCAAAAGCATGATCAATTGTCCATTTTTTCTTCAATTTGTTGATCTATCTTCTTGCTATTATGCCTAATCTTAGGTGCCATAGATACCTATCACTTACTATCCCTAGGTCATTTTGGCATTCATGTTTTTGCTCGATAGTTAGAATAGGTACATCAATATGTAGCTGATAAAGATCGTTATAGAAAACCATTTGCAATTTTATTTCTTTCATAAAGAACTGTTACAATGGTCCTTAAAGAAGGTAATCACATAGCCTTCTAGTGCTAATCATGAAATAAAAATCAAATTCCTGCTAGCTGCGGCACATAATAACAGTCTTTCAAAACTAAGTCTAAACCAGATGGTAATCGAAGAGGGTATGTTCTTACGACTACTGCATCAACTCTTGCTCCATTACCGATGCATAGGATCATGTCTCCATCCCTCAGCCTCCTGCTATCCTCAAGACCCTGCATAGAAGTGCACAGATGAGCACTAGAACCAGAGTCAAGCATCCAACTGGATGCAGAAAAAATTATAAGGTTAGACTCAATAACGAGCATACCTCCAGAAGGACCTTCCTTCTTATTCTTCAGGATGGCCAGGTAAGTAGGGTAGTTCCACTTTCAATGGCCATCGCTGTTGCAATGGAAATACTTTTCCTTGACATCGACCTTCTTCTTCGGCTCTGCCTTCTTCTTCTTTGCTCCTTCCATCTTCTGCTTTTTCGCAAACTTTTTTTACTTTTCATAAGACTTTCTTTTGGAAGAAGTCCGTTCCATAGCAAGAACTGAGCCTTTAGAACCTTTCATAGAAAAGCTCAGCCGGTGACCAGCATGTTCATTAATTCGGCCAAAAAATTTTGAAGTTTATGCATGTGGTAATTCATGATGAATTGTCCATATGCATCAGTCAAGAATTGCAGAATAACATCATTCTATAGATCCAAGTCTAACTTCACACCGAGCTTCTCAACCTCTTCCATATCCTTGATCATCATCAGATAGTGATCTTGGACTAACTGCCCATCATGCATCTTAGTCTTAAAAAGTCATTTCGTGACTTGATACTTGGCTACGCGACTCTGTTCACCAAAAATCTCCTGCAGGTGAGCCAACATTTGGCGAGCAGTCTCGATATCTTCATGTTGATGCTGGAGCTCATCAGACATCGAGCCCAATATGTAATATCTGATCTTATTATCTTCGTCTATCCATTTTTTTAGAGATGCTCTCTGTTCAGTGGACAGACTGACTGATAAGGTAGGAAGGTCCTGGTCCAATACATGGGTTAACTTCTCGAAATCCAAAACTATTTTATAGTTTCTAAGCCAATCTTTATAATTGAATTCGGTCAGTCTATGTGTGTCCAAGATATGTGCCAATGGATTGGACGCAGATATTTTTCTATAGAGAGTCAAAGATTCTAGTTAGATACTGTAATTATGACTTGACCAATTTATTTAAAGATTTTATTTTTAAATAAATTAGCTTCCACTATTTTCTCGGATTCCTACACTCCCTCTGTAGAGATGCAAAAATCTTCATGATTAATGATTTCTAGTGGGTGGTGCAGTTTCACCAACTAACTCATCACCTCACCTAGCAGTTATTGGTGATGGGTTAGCCAATGAGTGAACAACTCTTATTCAATGATTTTCTAATCATGGTGCATCCAAACTTGATCTCTAATTCATGAATCTCACCGTATCCAAAATATTGATCCACTCCTTAGTTAAGTCAGACCCACCATTTGCACAGACTGAATTCCTAATTGAGTTTCTCACCGTAACCGAAATACTGAGCCCAACTCATTCTTCAGCCCATAGCATCCAATGCCTAATAGACATGGTTGCATTTTTTTGGTGCAACTGAGCCACTGTATCCAACCGAGAACAATCAACCCTGGAAAGGGCCCGCACATCTATAATGATGGAAGACCTCAGACTTAATCTTTTCTTAAGAAGAATTGATTCAGATCTCTTTAAACTAGACTTGTCATAGTCATAACAATTATGATTAACCTAGTGGCATGGGTTAGCCCGGATTATTGACCACCTCAGATCAAAACTGTGTCAACAAATATGGCCAGATAAGTGAGACCGGTGGAAAGGATATGCCATTAACTCATACAAGAATGCATTCAGATCGAGTAGCTCCCAATTAAAAATCAGTCGGTCGTATGTGCTAAACTTACCTTAAACACTAAATTGTTGAGCCAGAACTAATTAGGTTAGCCTATAATCTAGATTGTAACCTCTGAGCCTAATTAGGTCTTGCTTGATCGTGACTCGATCTTGACCCAGACTTAATCCTATTAGGTTGATCAATTTAAGCATTGTTGATCCCATCTAACCAACTCTTGATTCGATTTGATCAACCGCTTAAACCTAATTGAGCTACCCAAGCCCAAACCTAGTATTATGAATATGTCTTAGATCTAAAATTCTTAATTTTAGACCTAATTAATATTCTATAATCTTATTTTTTAATTAAGTAGGGTTCATAAATAAAATATGCACAATAAATCCTAGGATTTTAGGATCCAGAATTTTGCAGAAAGTAAGTTTTGAAATTCTGATTAAGGACGAATGCGCAGCACCCCTACACGTCATAAGAACACCCCATCAGATGGGAGGAGAGGGCCTTTAAACCCTTCTTCATTCTTATGATCGGACGGCCAAGAGGAACGCTTTAATCAGTAACATGCAATACTATAAAAATAGTTTTAGATCTATATCATATATCTCATTTACAAATTGTTAGATATATGTGCCCTAGAAGCCAGAATTAGCTGACACTTGTAATACAATTCTAGGAGCAAAATTATAATTTTGACTAAAATCAATATAATGGGTTATTTTTTATCACATATGTGTATTTAGTGTTTGTGATACATCCTTTGAATTAATGGTAACGATAATTCATATTTTCAAGAGTTGAAAATTTAAGACATGAATAATCATTATTAACTCATAAAATACTTCCGACCATAGGATCATCACGAGGATGGTGATTGATCTGGAAGGTTGGTGTACAATCACTTCTCTTTAGTAGATGAGTCTTGAGTCTATGGTGTGGAGACACCGGAGCGAGAGTATAGATACTCGTTAGAGAATGAGGGCACTGAGCGTGACCACCTCGAGTAGTCATTAGGGAGTCTATCTTCTCATCAATGACTGACTCGATGCTGCAGTAGTGTGTCTGGTTCTTTGACCTGAGATGCATCGGCAGTTCACCTTGAGGGTGTTATAGTTTGACTACACCATTACTCGATCTCCTAGCCATACGAAATCCTGAGGTGTATGTTGGCTATAGCATGTTCATTGTAGAAACTGGATAGCATCAAGATGGAATCTATCTACCTCGGTGGTAGAGGAGCAGCCCTATGATGATCATGAGAATCAAGTCCAAAAGTCCATGGCCATGGCAGAGTGAAATAATAGAAAGAGTTTCTATTTAGGTTTCCACATTGGACTTGAATCGAATGATTACATCATATGACAATGACTAAGGTTTGACGAGTTCACCTTAACCCTAATTTGATCGGAGCTCAAGATAGAAGAACTTAATCACACAGGTAGCTACACTAAGAGGTTCGCATTCAGCTCTGATGGGTTGCCACCATATACTACTAGGTGTCACTGGTGGATTTTGGGAGCAATTAGAATGATTTAGATTATCAATCATTCTAGCTGTTCGAATCAAAAGAGTTCTAATCCATCGAAAGGAGTTTCGATTGATGATCGATAGATCATAACATAATCTTTGAACTAACCTAACTGGTCAAGGTTTGAATCTTGATCATTCAAATTGATGAGATCAATTAGGTTCAAGAAAATCGTGCTAGCACTCGATTGAACCTAACGTTCTTCTTTTACTATCATAAATAGTTATCCTGACTAAGCCAAAGAAGTTTGTGCTCGATCAGAGGCCTTCACTTTATCCGACTGAAGCTTGTCCAAGTCAAAAAAGATTGTCTTATTTTATAAGACATTACCTGCCATTTTTGATCACCTACCATTTCTCGTCCTTTGACTTTGGTCAAAAGTTGACCTTTGACTGGTCAAACATTGACCATTGATACTTTGACGTCTATCCATGTGTCACGCACCTATTGGAGAGCTGGTGGGGGCCTGTCCTCCTGCCAGAACCTGACAAGGAGGAGGGCACACGCCACCCTTGGCGTGTGCCCAAGTTGAAGGTGCTAAGGAGTCCCTGTTGGACAGGGACTCCATCTCCTTTTTGGATTCCAATTAAAGTTCTCCTAAGAACCAACTTTAACTGATCTTAGGCACCCTCTAAGGAGAAATCCAGGGGACTCTATTCCCATCAATGAGATTTAGGTCTGATTTCACAAAGAGTTGTAATTGGTTGGGAAGAAGAGGAGTTGGATCATAGATAGTCTATAAATAAGACCCTACGCCCAACTCAAAGTGCAATTTAAAATCCCACGCCCCAAGGCTGCCTCTCCCCTCTTCTTCCATGCCAAACCCACCTTCTCCCTCTCCTCTCCATATCCAAAAGTATTTTGGGCCTTAGTTGGTGCAATCCAGACGAGAGAAAGGCGACTGAAAGCTAGAAGGCTACGCTACTGCAAAGAACAACTGCTGATCTTCAAAAGGAGTTTTAAAGATCCTCCAGATCAGATCCAGACTCTAATTTTGAAGATGTAATAGAAAAGAAGAGGATCTCTAGATCCAACCTGAGTGGATACCAGTAGAGGCTAGGCACTTGCGTGGCTAGATCCAGAACCTTCCGCTGCTTACAGGATCATCAATGAGTAATAAGATTACCCATCAAGGTAAATTAAGATTTAATTTATCTAAATTTATTTTAATATAATAAAAGATCAAATTTAAACATCTCAAATCTATCTAATCAAAGGAAAAAACTTGAAATAATTTTCATCCGATCAGATTGACGAACTGTTCGAAAATAGATTTCTCATAAATTAATAATTATGGCATATTTTGCATACATCTCATGTATCAAATCATGCATGTTTTCAGATCTAAATTATCTCATAATAATCTAAAAAATTAGATTTAAATTGATCTAATCAAAATAAATTCTAATCTAGATAATTATGTAGAACTATTCTACAACTAGTCTAGACATGCATCAATCATATCTCATATGATATTTAAAATTAAATAATTTTTATTTGCTATTTTTTTGATGTTATTATAACACTTATAATATCAAAAAATAGTAAATAAGAAGATCTAAAATATGATTTAATCAGATTAAATCAAAGACATGCAAAACTATTCTATAGAACTATTCTATTCTAGAACTAGTCATGCATATCTTCTTAATCTTAGATCCAAATCATTTAATTTTAATTTTTCTGATTTCAGATCTGATCACATCTCATGTGACATCTAAAAATCACTTTATTTTTAATTAAAATAAAATTAAAATTAGATCTAAATACTTTAGAACCATGGCTCTGATACCAGTTGAAGGGAAAATCCTGATTTTCCCGGATCCAGGTTCGTTCCAGATCTGATCAGATCAAGAGATATATTTCAAAAATTTTCTCTTGATCTCAATCAGATCTTGATATATTTTCAGATCTGATTCTTATTATTTTAATAAATTAAAATAAAATAAGATAAATTAAATCAAATTTAATTTACCTGAAGTTTGGGTAATCCTATTACCCTGTAGATGATCCTGTAAGCAGCGGAAGGTTCTGGATCTAGCCACGCAAGCGCCTGGCCTCTACGGTATCCACTTAGGTTGGATCTGGAGATCCTCTTCTTCTCTATCACATCTCCAAAAATCAGATCTGGATCTGATCTGGAGGATCTTCAAAACTCTTTTGAAGATCAGCAGTTGTCCTTTTGCAGCAGCGCAGCCTTCTAGCTTTTGAGTCGCCTTTCTCTGATCTGGATCGCACCAACCAAGAACCCAAAACACTTTTGGACATGGAGAGGAGAGGGAGAAGGTGGTTTGGCATGGAGGAGGAGGGAGAGGCAGCCTTGGGTGGGAATCTTTTGAATTTCAGATACTTATTGAGTTGGGCGCAGGGTCTTATTTATAGACTATGCATGATCCAACTCCTCTTCTTCCCAATCACAACCCTTTGTGAAATCAGATCTAAATCTGATCCCCTGGATTCCTCCTTAGAGGTGCCTAAGACCAGTCAAACTTGGATTCTTAGGAGAACTCTAATTGGAATCCAAAAAAGGAGATGGAGTCCTGTCCAACAGGGACTCCTAGGGCGCCTCCACTTGGGCACACGCCAAGGGTGGCGTGCGCCCTCCTCCTTGCCAGGTTCTGGCAGGGGGACAAGCCCCCACCAGCTCTCCAATAGGTGCATGACATGTGGTCAAAAAGTCAAAGTATCAATGGTCAACATTTGACCAGTCAAAGGTCAACTTTTGACCAAAGTCAAAGGACGAGAAATGGCAGGTGACCAAAAATGGCAGGTATTGTCTTACAAAATAAGACAACCCTTTTCTGACTTGGACAACCTCAGTCAGACCAAAGTGAAGGCCTCTGATTGAGCACAAACTCCTTTGGCTCAGTCAGGACAACTTATTTATGATAGTAAAAGAAGAACGTTAGGTTCAATCGAGTGCTAGCACGATTTTCTTGAACCTAATTGAATCTCATTCAGATCAATTGAACTAGATCAGTTCAATTGATGATCACCAGATTCAAACCCTTATTTGTGTGACCCAGTTAGGTTCAGTTCTGTATGGTAATGGGATATGTCATGATCTCTATCATCGACATCATCGAAACTCCTTTCGATGGATCAGAACTCTTCTGATTCGAACAGCTAGAATGATCGATCATCTAAATCATTCTAATTGCTCCCAAAATCCACCAGTGACACCTAGCAGTATATGGTGGCAACCCATCAGAGCTGAATGCGAACCTCTTGGTGCAGCTACCTGTGTGATTAAGTTCTTCTATCTTGAGCCCGATCAGATTAGGGTTAAGGTGAACTCGTCAAACCCTAGTTTCTGTCATATGATGTAATCATTCGATTCGAGTTCCAATGTGAAAATCTAAATAGAAACTCTTTCTATTATTTCACTCTGCCATGGCCATGGGCTTCTGGACTTGATTCTCATGATCATCATAGGGCTGCTCCTCTACCACCGAGGTAGATAGATTCCATCTTGATGCAATCCAGTTCCTACAATGAACATGCTATAGCCAACATACACCTCAGGGTTCCATATGGCTAGGAGACCGAGTAATGGTGTAGTCAAACTATAACACCCTCAAGGTGAACTGCCGATGCATCTTCAGGTCAAAGAACCAGACACACTACTGCAGCATCGAGTCAGTCATTGACGAGAAGGTAGACTTCCTAATGACTACTCGAGGTGGTCACGCTCAGTGCCCTCGTTCTCTAACGAGTATCCTGTACTCTCGCTCCGATGTCTTCACACCGTAGACTCAAGACTCATTTACTAAAAAAAAATGATTATACACTAACCTTTCGGATCAATCACCATCCTTATAATGATCCTATGGTCGGAAGCATTTTATGAGTTAATAATGATTATTCATGTCTTAAATTTTCAACTCTTCAAAATATAAATTATCATTACCATTAACTCAAAGGATGTATCACAGACACTAAATACACATATGTAATAGAAAATAATCCATTTTATTGATTATAGTCAAAATTATAATTTTGCCCCTAGAAGTGTATTATAAGTGTCAGCCAATTTTGGCTTCTAGGGCACATATATCTAACACCTTGAGTGGGCGTGAGATGAGGATATGCTAAGACGTGAAAAATTAGAGGAGGCGCCCCTATGTACATTATAAATAGGGGCGCACTCCAAAAGTCCAAGGCATTCAAAAACTCTTCCTTCTTTCTTACATACTCTCCCTAATTATCCAATTTCTCTCTTTCTTTTTTTGTTAAGACAAAGTCTTATTAAAGAACAAGAGGTCTGCTTTAGGATAAGGGGTTAGGAAGAGAGTAAAAAAAGACAAGGAGAATAGAAAGTAAGGAAAGGGTAGGCCAGGAGGGTGACAGCAAAGGCTAAGAAAGGTTTTGCCCAAATAAACTAAAGTTCTTATTATAAGAATTTTAATTAAAATAATCAAAGATGCTAGTGGCTTGATTGAGTTTCTATGTGGATCAACGTTAGAGGATGAACACGTGGGCACATATTAGAACTCCGATGGACTACTACGGCAATCAGGATCAAACTAGGGTTTAGCGATCAGAGGCATGTTCCAATTATTGGAAATAATGTTCCAAAGTCAATCGTCAGTCTGTTGATGATTGAGCTATTCTATGTAATTATATTAAATTATTAACTGAATAAAAATTATTCTAATTTTTTATCATAAATCTTTCATCTTCTAATAAATTCTTATCTATTATGATAAAGTTCTTAGGACTATTTAAAATCGATAAAAAAAGATTTTTTATTTAGTTCTTAAAATAGTTCGCGATCAAATGATACATTGTTGCCAAGGACGATAACATTTATCGAGTATACATCATTATGTGTCATATAAATTGGTTGTCCTCTTAACCAAGAAGTGTGGAGACACTGGTATGACATGCAGGTGAGATATAGGGGTGCATCTGCATTGAACGTGAACAACTCTAGAGCTTTTCTACTGTCAAGGATTACTCTGATGGAATATATATGGGCATAAGTATTCCTCTAACCTAAGATCACCATGGTGACTTTCAAGCAACTCACTGTACTTTCGTATCGGACTATTTAAATTTCTAATTCAGTGATGAAAGATTTTTGGATACAGTCAAGTACTTGAAGAGTCGGTGCGTGAATCAAGATGGGACTAACCACTCTTAGTCATAGAAGTTATGTTCAATAGTATTTTAATTTAGCAAAGACCTAGCCAGGATAGTCCTAGTGAGGGATCATAGGACTAATTACTTTGAGACATGATTTGGATGTATCTTCTTGGGTTGACAGTTAAATCCTGAGTCATCCTATGCATAGAGATCAAAGGAATGTATTATGCGGTAACCATATTCACGTAGGTTCTAAAAGTTGTGATTGTACTATTTAACCTATCCAAACATCGGATATCATTGCTAGATAGTCACTTCGATTAGTACAAAAAATTGATTTCTGTGCTATCGGTTTAGGTTCGAACCTATGGGGTCACACATACTAAAGATTCATATCTGATTTAATAGTTGAACAAGAGAAGTTTAATAAGTGATTTGATCACTAATTAACTCAATTTGATTGAGTGATTATTTTTGAATCAAGATTAATTGAATTGGATTCATTTGGATTTGATCCGATTAGATTATAAGATGATCTAATTGTCAAGAAGGTTTAATCCCTGATTTGATCAAAAATTTAGCTTGATTAATTTTTGATTTGATTAAAATTTAACTGAGCCTAATTAAGCCTAAATAAGTTAGATTTAATCTGATCTAATTAGGCCTAATCAATTTGGATTGGATTGGTTCAATTAGATGACTATTGTAAGACTAGTTTGACTAGTCTTCCTATGTGCCACATCATCCTTTGAATTGCGCCATTCTTTTTCCACGAGAAAAGATTTCTTGCGAATTTTTTCCATGTAAGGGAGGGCGTGCATTCTTCCTTCTCAAGCACTGTAAGGATTGGCTTCATCTGGTTACCAATTGAATTCGAATGGGATTTGAATTTCAATGGATAATCACTTGATCTAAACCACTTCCTCATGCCTTCTTGGTTTGTGTGCATCTATAAAATATCTGATTTTATGGATGTGCGAAAAAAAGAAAGATAAGTGAGAACATCGAAAGACCAAAGAAGAGAAAGTCTCTTCTCTGCGTGCATGAGAAAAATCAAAAAATAGAGAGTACTAGGCGCAAAGGATTTTGGGTGAGTGCATATCCTAGAATCTATCTAGGATTTAAAATTTAGATCTATGAGTTACGAGGGTCGTGACTTCATAGATCCTGGTGGAAGACCTCCTCTTCATCATCTTTGCATTCATTGGGATCCGGAGCGTCCGAAGTTCCTATGAAGAAGATCAAAAGAGTTTGATCTACATCAGTAATAAAGATTTTTGCAGAGCTAGCATTCGGAAGGAACTTATCAGGATTAGGCCCTCGTATGGATTATCCATGGAGGCCAAACGTGTGTGTGGTTGCATTGCAGCATTCAGATCTACACCAAGAAGACTAGATTACGGCATTCTTCTATCCGCAAAAAGATAATGTGTTCTGAACACATTGAGCAGTAAAATAGTTTTACTACTATCATTATTTTTATTTTCAGATATACATGTATATATGATACATTAGATCCTATAGTATGTAGAGTTTTCAGATTAGGTCTGTAGCTCTTATTATTAATTTGATTAATAATAGTTTTCACTGTGTATGTCTTTCATAAAAATTTTTGAAAGCAAAGCTAGAAATCCTATTCGCTCCCTTCATCAATAACCTAATTTATATTATAAATGCATATTATATGATTTAAATTCTAGTAAGGTGGTCCTAGGGTTCAGATTTGATTTTATGATTTCATACAATTTGCTTTGAAATCTATGCTTCCATCATGTACACCAAACCCAACATTCTCTTCTCTTCTTCTCATGTCCAAAAGTTTTGGACGTCCTCTTGGTCCACACGCACTCAAGGTGTTGGGCATTCTGATCTATGCTAGAAAAGAAAGAAGAAAGATCACATCGATCAAGAGTTGATCTAGAAGGCTGATCAAGTATATGCGATCCATCTTGAAGAACACTACAAGAAAATAAAGTATTAGCGATGGATATTAGCGATGGCATTTTTGCCATCGCTAATAATGGGTATTAGCGATTGTAATTTTGCTCTCAAATAATCTTTTTATCGATATTTTTAGCAATGGAAGTTTAGCCATTACTAATAGTTATTAGCGATGACAATGGCGATGACTGTGCCGTCGCTATAGTTATTAGCAACAGTATTTACGACGACAATAGCCATCGCTAGTATTAAATAATTTTATTTTTTAATTAAATTTTTTTATTATTATCGATGATAAATAATTATTAGCAATGATATTTTATCATCGCTAATAAAAAAAATTTTATTTTTTAAAATTAAATTTTATTATTATTAGTGATGGTAAATACTTATTAGCGATGGCATTTTACCATCGTTAATAACTATTTTTACTGATAGCAAATAGCGATAAAAAAATCTACCATCATAAAAATTAAAAAAATTAGTAGTGATGATAAATTTAGCTTTTAGCGATGATAACATGTGTCACTAGTAAAAATTAATTTTTCTATATTAGTTCTAATATTATTAGCAATAAAAGATTATTATTAGCGATGCCAAAAGTCCATCGTTAATACTAAAGTAATTTTTTTTTTAATTTGATTATAGAATTATTAGCGATGAAAAATTATTATTAGCAATAATTTTTACCATTGCTAATACTAAAATATATTTTTTTAAATTTGGTTGTAGAATTATTAGTGACAAAATTATGTTATCAGTGATAAAAAAATAGTTGCTAATATTAATAATTTTAAAAAATAATTTTAAAATTTTTTAAGTATTTTTTAAAATTATTAGTAATGGCAAATTGAGCTATTGCTAATAGCCATCGATAATTAACTAATTTAATTATAATTATAATCAATTTTTTTAAAAAAATTAAATTTATGAGTGACAGCTTGGGCCATCGCTAATCGTCAGTAAGACATTGCTAATATTGTATTAGCGATGGCAAAAATGCTGTCGCTAAATATCATCACTAATTTTAAATTTTTTAGTTTTTTAAATATTATATAATTTTAAAATTTAAAATCTATATTCATCGTTTATTATTAAATAATTATTGTTAGAGTATCATCATAAAAAATTATCTCAATCTAATAGATTTAGCTATATCGATCAATAAAATTTAATTTTGATGGATACAAACAACCATATGATGATCTGATAGATAAAGACTATCGATTAATCTAAAAACTTACAATAATGATCTCGGTGATATTTATAGCATACTACCAAAATTTTACATCAATCGAACATCATTATCATGATCAATTTAGCATAAAATTATTTAGATCGTTAAATAAAAAATAAATAATTAAAAGTTTAAATGATATTTGATTATAAGATGATTTTTTAGATAAATAATTTTTGCCACTTCTTTGATTGTTTGTACGATGATGATTGTAAAATTCAAACCATGTATATATGAATGATCTAAAACCATATGTTTCTTGGTACTCTTTCTTAAAATTTTTAAGTAATTATACTTGTACTTTTGTAAGATCCGTTTAAGATGGATGATTCATATATGTGTAGTTTGAATTTTATGATAATCATCATATAAAATATTAAAATAGTAGTAAAGATTATTTATCTAAAAAATTATCTAAATCGGACGCTGTTTGGCTTTTTGATCACTTATTTTTTATTTAACGATTCAAATTATCTTATACTAAATTGACCATAATAATGATGTCCGATTGAAGTAAAATTTTAATAATATACTTTAAATATCATCAAGATCATCGTTGTAAGTTTTTAGACTCATCGATAATCTCTATCTATCAAATCATCTACGATCGTTCATGGTAGTTAAAATTAAATTTTAATGGTCGACATATCTAGAGCTACCGAATCAAGGCTATCATTTGTGATAATATTCTAATGATAATTATTTAGATAATAAATGATGAAGATGAGCTTTAAATTTTAAAATTATACCGAATTGAGCGAAGTTGAATAGAAAGGATTATTAGCGATGGCTTTTAGTGATGACAAAAAGATCGTCGCTAAAAGTTAGTATTAGTAATGGATAACTATTAACAATGGCAAACACCATCGCTAATAGATTTAAAAAATTTTTAAAAAAATTGATTATAATTATAATTAAATTAATTTTAAAAAAATAAAATTATAAAAAGTATTTTTTTTAATTATTAGTATTAGCGATAGCTATCATTTTTAGCGATAAAAACTGCCATCGCTAATATTTTTATCGATGGTACTAGTGACAGCATTTTGCCGTAAATGCTATCACTAAAACTTCACCAAAATTTCTAAACTCCACCAAAACTTTCACTTACGCGTGCCGGTTCCTCTCCACTTCCCACGATCCTTCTCCTGCCAGTGCCTAAACCCCCTCAAACACCCCTAACCCCCCTTTCCTCCCTCCCATCCTACCCCTCCCCGCCCTATCCCTCTAACTAGCATCCCAATGCCCCGAGCCCATGTCCCTCCATGCCCACGGCTGTCCCAAGCCCCCGGCCACCTCCCACCCCCCCGAGTCTTCAGTCGCGAGCCCTCAACCGCCTCCCCGAGACCTCAGCCATCTCCAGCCTTCCCGAGCCTTCGATCACGAGCCCTCAGATGCCTTCCACCTCCTTGAGCCTCTGGCCACCTATTGCCTCTCCGTGCCCCTGGCCACCTCCTCAAGCGCCCACCTGCCTCCCATCTCCTGAAGCCTCCAACCATGAGCCCTCGACCGCCTTCCATCTCTCCGAGCCTCCGACCACCTCCCTACCTCCTCAAGCCTCCGACCGCGAGCTCCAACCACCTCCTCAAGCCCTGATCGCTGTCGTAGGTGGTCAAAAATAAAATTTAACTCACTACTATATAGATAGGATGAGTCAAAATCATATCCATAGAGATCATATTAATTATGTTTAAATTATAAATTTAAAATAATTAAAATTAATTAAAAATTAATTAATTAAAAGACTACTTAAATTAATTAAGAAAGTAAATAAATAAATAATTAAAATAAAGGTTGGATTGCAAGTATGGAGATGGATTCTTAGGATCTCAATTGATTACTTATTTAACAGTTGGTATTCTTTTCAATATGCTGTAATTGATATCTAATCAATAAAGATATAACCTATCTTAGAGAGCATGATCTATACCTTTAGATCACAGTCTATTTCTTAAAGTTATAGACTAGTCTAAATTGATTTAGATATAAAAAAAATATTAATCTAAATATAATTTATTCCAAAAGTATGAAAACTATTTCAGATTAATTATAAGAAAATAAAGACATAAAAATATATTATAACTAAAAATAGTTTTTATTGTAAATTTAAAAAAAAATAAAAGATGAAAAATAGAAAACATCATCAAAATAAGATTATAATGATCTCCTAACAAAGAGATGATCAGCTGAACATCGAAAAGCCTCTCGTTGATATCTTCATCCTGTAGTCTTACTGAAGAACCTGGACAGCAGTTGGTTGCAGAAATCCGACACCGGAGAGAAGATTTGGTGGCTTGTTGAAAAAAGAAAAAGAAAAGGTTGAAGAAAGAAGGGTTTGAGATAGAGAAATAGGAAGAAAGAGCTTGCTGTTGGTGAAGGAAGGGCTTTGGAGAGGCTTAGGAGAGCTTGGAGAGGTTTGGAGGGGCTTGGAGAGGCCGATTCCCCAAGAGGGAGGCTTCTTTTTCGTTAGTTTAGCTTAGGAGGCTTTTTATAGGAGAAAAATCAAAAGAAATCAAGTTAGAATCAGAGAAAAGCAAGGAAAAACGAGTCTAGTTTGAATTCTGCTATCTGGAATAATTTTCTACCATTAGATTGGGTTTAAATGGTCTAGATTGCATCAAAATCCATGGTTTACAGCTTCAATAGGGCTTAGATCTATTTAGGATCATTGGATCTCTTGATCAAATGAATTATGACCGTTAGATGGTGCTCGAATCTTTCTAAATCAAGTTGGAAATACTTCTTAGCCGTTGGATCCCGACCAATGCTAATTCGAACCATTGGATCATGCAAAACCGCTGGATGGAGTCTGAATCAAACCAAGAATCAATACTGATCGTTGGATCTTAATCGGGACAAATGCAGACTGTCGGATCATGATTTTCCTATGTTCATGGACCGCATGAACCGAGATTTCAAAATGCCATAACCAATCGCCGCCCACTGTTTGATGCGAAATTATCATTTCACCCTTGTGAGCTGTGATGGATTTTTGGTAAATCTCTTAAGGGTCTACGTTTGTCACGCAGCGCACTTTGATTCGCTGTGCCTACTAAGCTGGCTGGTCCACCTAGAAGCTATGGACCGACCGACCGATCTACCATGCACCGACGAGCTTAATGGGCTAAATTTTTGGGCTTTTTATTTTTTTTATTTTTTTTATTTCTCCTTCAAAACTCCTTTATGGGTCCAATTTAGGTTTGATTTGCTCTAAATTTTCTCTGTTGCGATCCATAAATCGAGCTCTTTTATCGATGATCTTTTTTTCTATAAAAGATAATATAAAATATCAATTCTTAAGAATAAAGATAAATTAATACATATATATATATAATGTATTTATCACACCCTCCAACTTGAACTTTGCTTATCCTTGAGTAAAGTAGATAAATTAACAATATATATCGACTTAGCCTTGAATTAAAAATTAGGTTAGACACTCCTAAAGGCAATTGATATCCGATCAAACTATTAAAGAGGTACATCATCGGATTATTAATTCGATCTAATTAGTGATTGAGTATTAGCCATAGAAATTTTTAGAAATCTCCTTTCACCAACTTCCCACTTTATTCTTTAAATTCTCTATCTTGATGTGAGCAAAATTTATTATCTTTTTATAATCTAGTCTCTTTATTGTCCATCTTTTCTTATATTTTTTTTTAATTCACATTGCCCATCTTTTTACGTAAATCATAATACTTACTTAGGCGAAGAGACCTGGTTACTCAGTAAAAAATTAATATATATTTTTTTATTTATAGATTTTAAGAGATATTTTTGCATATTTTGATCTTTCCATCCAACTCATATGAAGTAGATTTTTTACCGAGATCAGTAAGAAGAGAGTTCTAGAATTACTCTTAAAATTTAGTTTGATCTAAACCCTACCATTCATTAGGCTTTCTTAATAATTTACTCCTTAATATCTCTAAAATTTTCTAGATCGTTAATCATTGATTAGGATATCTAATTAACTCTTAATCAAAATCAAGTTTAGGTATATAAAGCTAATTATTTCAAATCATACTTGAGGACTCATAAATTTTAAAGTTAGTTATTCTTCCTTCCAACTTAATTTTCATTATCCTCAATGGAAGAAGAAAAAAATAAAAATATTTATCAAGGAGGGGTACCATCTGATTTGTTGTTTACAAGTCTTTTCGTATACTCCATCAGGTTCATATAGGATATTTTGATAATGTGCTCCCTCCAACTTGGGCTAATCATTTTTATTGGTTTCCTACAAAGATAAAAATTAAAAATTTGAAAGAAAAAAATGATTGGTTGCCTCCTAACAAGCACTAAGTTTAAGATCTTTAACTAGACCAAGCGATTTTGCCTATCCTATGTCAAAAATTGGATTGACAAATTTTAATAATTTTATATTGCTAATCTCAGGAAGATGGCTTGCAATTTTATTATTTCTAAATTTCAGTATTTTCTCATCAATCTTTAGAAAGTAGCTCCATTCTTAGTCAGTTTTATTTTTTTAGTTTTAAGAAAATAATTTGTGAACCCATTTATAGACCCTTATTTATTAAGAATTTTTTCTATTTGTTCTTTTAGTATGCTCATGAATTTAGTTGTTAGGATAAAGATTGAGTTCGATGTAATGGGTACCGGAAGAGTGTCACTTAATTCTAAACATGCATACTCAGGTGTGACCAAGGACAGATTTAGTTCTGAAGAAGGTGGTGATTCTAAAGGAGAAGCTATTGAAGTCGATATTATTTCGTATTTCTCAACCCCTAGGATAGTAGTGCTAAAATTAGATGGCTCTAACAATGTGTTCACATTTTCAGCACATCCATCTATATTAAAATTATCCACTCTAAAAAGATCCAAATGTATATGCACTGGGTCTTAAGAAATAATTCTAGGAATAGCTTTCTTAATTATATCTTTAGGTTCATCCACCTCAAAATAGTTTTCAATTTGTATACTGGATTGTTCTATAAGGGTTGTATTAACATTTGGTCTCTCCGCCATATATTGTTTCCTTGAGTCACTTATGGGTTGACTAAGTAATTTTTCCTCCTCCCAACTATTGAATGCAGCAGTTAGCTAACTAACTTGGATTTCTAGCTTGGCTATTTATTGAGTTTGGATTTCTAACATGTGTAAAATATTCTTTTTAAATGTCGAACTATAAGCACTTGAAGAGAGTTGCTGAACATTATGATATTCGTATACCATATAAATTTCTTTTGGATAACTAGTTTCATAATTGATTGCTGGTTGTGATGTTTCATAAAAATTTAAATAGTATTTCCAACCCGGATTGTAGGTGTTGGAGTAAGGGTTATAATAATTGGTCTGAGTTGGGGTTGGGTAAATCTGCTCATGTGCAAATTTTCAAGGTCGATATGTAGCTGGACATTCACTAACCAGATGGTTGGGACTTAAATATATGTCACATACATGTAAAGATAAGGTAGGAGAGTGTCTCATATTTAATAGACGGTCAAGTTTCTGGACAACTCATTTATCTTATTGTAGATATTTATGGAGTTTTCAGTCTCATAGATTCCATTACTATTAGGTTCATATATGGATGTATAGGGATCATAGGTATAAGAAGGAGTAAAGTATTCCTTCAATTGGTGAAAGGGTTCAGCCATAATTCTAGGTTTGTTAGTTCTAAGGGTTCATTCAATTTCAAGATCTAGGAGTTAAATTTCAGGTCGTGATGATCAATGCACAAGTAAATACCCTACAATTATACCTTAGAGCAAACACAGATTAGTATTATTTTTTTAATTTTTTTTAGATTTTTTTTTAAAGAAAGAAAAGAAGATGAAAGAAATTCTGAAGATGAAAGAAATTCTAAAGATGAGAGCCTAGAGAGTCTTGAAACTAGGAAATAGATGTGAAGAGTTTAATTAGGTTTGATGTTTGTAGATTAATAATCAAGTTATACAATCAATTCTAACTAAAGGTTATCCTAGATATATACAGCTTCTAACTACCAAGGTCACTTTCAAGCCTTCCAAGTAAAGAATTAGCCACTTAACTGATCAGATAAGTGTAAGGTTGTTGGGAGTCCTCCTGTTACTTATCTTAAACATTAATTATTTTAAGCCAGGTAAGCTAACAGGATCAATTATAAATTACCTTTCTTCAGGCCTAGTCGTTCCTTAACTATCTGCTTTAGATACCAGTCAAACTGACTAACCCTAACCCAGTCCAACTCTTAGGGTTCCTTGTCCTAATGAGCTTGAGTATCCTTAAGGGTCAATGTCTAATTAATTTTAAAAATTAAAAACTCGAGTTAATGTAATATAAAGATTTATGATTTTTGGACTAAAAAAGGATGATCAAATTTTTATCTTATTTTATTTAATTAGATTTAGTACCCTTAAAGTATCTTATGAAGATAAGATACAAAAAGTCAATATGTCTAAGTTAGGTTAGACAATTAAACTTAAATTAATTAATTTTACCTGTTAGGTTATGTGATTATGTCTTTAATCCCTAAATAGCTTATGCGGTATTAGTGAGATTTTTTTAAATTTTTTTTGATTTTTTTTAATTTAATTTTTTTTAAAATTTTTTATTTATTTAAAGCAACTAAATCATGATCCTCGGCAATGGTGCCAAAATTTGATCACTATAGTAGGTGATCAAAAATAAAATCTAACTCACTACTATATAGATAGGATGAGCGGAATCATATCCACAGAGATTGTATTAATTATGTTCAAGTTATAAATTAAAAATAATTAGGATTAATTAAAGTGTATTAATTAAAAGACTACTTAAATTAATTAAAAAAGTAAATAAATAAATAAATAAAATAAAGGTTGGGTTGCAAGTATAGAGATGGATTCTTAGGATCTGAATTGATTATTTATCTGACAGCTGGTATTTTTTTCAATATGCTGTAATTGATATCTAATCAATAAAGATATAATCTATCTTAGAGAGCACAGCCTGTATTCTTAAATCATAATCCATCCCTTAAAGTTATAGGCTAGTCTAAATTGATTTAGATATAAAAAAAAATATTAATCTAAATATAATTTATTCTAAGAGCATGAACTATACTCATAGATCACGACTCGTTCCAAAGATAATAAACTATTCTAGATTAATTGTAAGAAAATAAAGATATAAAAATATTATAACTAAAAATAATTTTTATTATAAATTAAAAAGAAATACAAAAGATGAAAATATAAAATACCATCAAAATAAGATCACAATGATCTTCTGAGAAAGAGATGATCAGCTGGACATCGAAAAGTTATTCGCTGATATCTTCATTCTGAAGTCTTGTTGAAGAACCCGGACAGCAGCTGGTTGCAGAAATCCAACATCGAAGAGAAGATTTGGTGGTTTGTTGAAGAAAGAAAGAGAAAAAAAATTAAGAAAGAAGGGTTTGAGAGAGAGAAATAGGAAGAAAGAGCTTGTTGGTGAAGGAAGGGCTTTGGAGAGGCTTAGGAGAGCTTGGAGAGATTTGGAGGGGATTAGAGGGGCTGATTCCCCAAAAGGGGAGGCTTCTTTTTCATTAGTTTAGCTTAAGGAGCTTTTTATAGGAGAAAAATCGAAAGAAATTGAGTTAGAATTGGAGAAAAGCAAGAAAAAACAAGTTTGGTTTAAATTCTGCTGTCTGAAATAATTTTCTACCATCAGATCAGGTTTAAATGGTCCAGATTGCGTCAAAATCCATGGTTTATAGCTTCAATAGGGCTCAGATCTATTTAGGATCGTTGGATCTCTTGATCAAATGAATTCTGACTGTCGGATGGTGCCCAGATCTTCCTAAATCAAGTTAGAAATGCCTTTTAGCCGTTGGATCCCGACCGACACTAATTCAAACTATTGGATCGCGAAAATCGCTAGATGGAGTCTGAATCAAACCAGGAATCGATATTGACCGTTGGATCTTAACCGAGAAGAATGCAAACCATCGGATCGCGCTTTTTCTGTGCTTATGGATTGCATGAATCGGGACTTCTAAACACCGTAACCAATCACCGCATGTCATTTGATGCAAAATTACTATTTCACCCCTATGAGCTGCAATGGATTTTTGGTGAATCCCTTAAGGGTCTACGTCTACCACTCGACGTGCTTTGATTCGCTGCGCCTGCTAAGTTGGCCGGTCCACACCAAGAGCTATGAACCGATTGGGCAGTCTACTGTGCACCGACAAGCCTAATGGACCAAATTTTTGGACTTTTTATATATATATATTTTTATTTTTTCTTTATTTTTTCTTCAAAACTCCATTCTGGATCCAATTTAGGTCCGATTTGCTCCAAATTTTCTCCATTGTGATCCATAAATCGAGCTCTTTTCATCTATAATTTTTTATAAAAAATAATATAAAAATATTAATTTTTAAGAATAAAGATAAATTAATTTTATAAATTAATACTTATATATATATAATGTATTTATCAAGCCCTCGGTTGCTTCCTTGAGCCCCCAGCCGCCTCTTGCTTTTCCCTCAAATCTCTCGCAGGTGCTTTTCTTTCCATAGGTCTCTATTTTTTTTTTCTTTTTTTTTTTGTTTGGAACCTTTCTCAAGTCCTTCTTGCAAGTGCTTCCACCTTCTCCCTCAAGTGCAATCCTTCGTACAAATATCCAAAAAAGAGAAAGAAATAGAAAGAAAAGGAAGAAAACAAGCAAAAAAAATAGAATGATCTATGTAGAAAAAGATCTTTCTTTTTTCTTTTTCTACATTTCTTTTGTTTTCGTTGATTTTTTCTATGTTTTTCTCTGTGTTTTCCTCTATTATTTTCATTTTCAAGGTCTCAATCGGGTACGAAGTGGAATCCTCACCAAGGTAACAAGATAGATATGGCTTGCGGGGCCTCTAATCATAGTTAGCTTTCTTCACTACTTCATCTAAGTAATCTTGATCATGTTCATATATCCTTTTTTTAATTTTTATTTATATATTAAATTTATTTATTTTTAGAATATATTATCTCTAGACATGTATTTATGTAATATGTATGCATGTATGTCAAGTATGTTATATACGTATATTGTTTTATGTAATTATGTTTCTAAAGTATTTATGAAGTTGAAGTATAGGAACTAGTTGGAGGATATAAGGAATTAACAAAAGAAAAGATTAAACTATCAATGCTTAGAACATGCTAATTATTCTTGTCTTTTCTATATTAATTTTTATTTAAATACATAGAAAAAAATATTTTTTTCAATAGTTTTATATTATCCAAATTTTTGGCAAATTGCTCTAAAAGAGGTTTTAAATACTTTGGAACAACACTATACACTCAGATTCAAGATTTGGATTAATCTTTCTAAGTTTTGGAATCCTTCAAAACTTAAACTCAAAATAACAAACAAAAAAAAAAGGGTTTACAATGATAAATAAAAATTAGCTTCTTAATGAGCATAATAGATCATTAAATATACTTTACTTAGAATGGAAGAAGCCTTTGAGAATACCCTCAGATGGAATGAAGAGTTGAATTTGCTTTTGAGAGTTGATAAAGGTTCAAATGAAGGCTTTTTTGACTTGGAGCTGAAAAATCTTTTCAATCTTTTTTATCTTAATTTCTCTTAAGTTTTTTTTTTTGAATACTTTTATACCTTCAATCAATATTATGAGTAGTAGCCATTTAGAGATATTGGAGAGTATTTATTAGACATTTAATGCACTAAAAATAGGCCAAAAATCTAGCCATTATAAAAATTTTCATCACAAGGATCGATCCATGGATCATCCCCTGGTAAAGAAGTCATTCCTTAGATCGATCCTTTTTGTATGCTACTAAAAAATTTAATTATAATTTTTTTAAAAAAATTTAAAAATTATTAGCGACAGTACTTGCCATCCCTAATAGTTTTTTAAATTTAAACTTAAAAAATTAAAATAAAAAAAATATTAGCGACGACATTAGAGATGAAAAATATCGTCGCTAATAGTTTTTTAAAATTTAAATTAAAAAAATAAAATAAAAAATATTAAAGATGAAATTAGCGATAGGATATGTCATCGTTAATAGTATTTTAAAATTTTAATTATAAAAATAAAATAAAAAAGTATTAGTGACGGCATCTTCTGTCGCTAATATCATCGCTAATTAATTTATTAACGATGGAAGTTTTGCTGTCGCTAATAATGATAATTAGTAATAAGAGTTTATGCGATAGATTTTTACCGATGGCTTGCCATCGTTAATAGTATTAGCAATGGCAAACTGCTTATTAGCGACGGTATTTAGTCATCGCTAATAGTCAGTTGTTTTATAGTGGAAGAAGAATCAAGATCAAGGGGCATTCTAAATCAATTCTGAGTGGATATCTATAGAGATCAAACATATGTAAGACTCTTCAAGAAATCTATAATTAAATCCACAATCATCAAATCATAGTAAAAAACTACTTTTACAAAGATGAACATAGGATCTTCATGTTTGCTACTTTTGATTTTATTTTTCTACATCTTAGATCTCTCATATGAATGATCCTATTACGTGTTCAATAGATAAGATCTATTGCATACCTGTTTAGATTAAAAGTATTTTAGTCTGGTAACTTTCTGCAGCGTTTCTAAAATTGTATTTCAATTTGTAATCTAACATTTATAATGTTGGTGGCATAGTATTTTTTATGCATTTCAAATGTATAAAAAGTTGGTGCTCCATGGAATTAAATAGGTATCTTCGTAAACTAATTATGCAGGAATTGGTTTTAAAAAAATAAGTTGCATAGGAATTTTATTGTTGGGCTAACATGGCAAATTGGCGTCACTTGTTTTACCTTGAGAAGGATGAACGTAGGCATCGAAATATGACTAGTTATTCATTATAATAAAAGCCGGATGGCAGCCTTTTTTTTTCCTTTATCTTCAAATAAAAGAAAAAAAAGCTTTATTCTTATCCCAGTCAAAGGTTTTCATTTCGTTATACCATCTTACACAAGTTTTTTAATAAAGAAATACTAACTAAGTTTTGAGGAAAATGTATTTTTTATTTGAAAAAGACCATAAAAACTTGAAGTACGTTAAAAAACAAATTGACATTTTTAAAAAAATTAAATTATAAAAATCTTTATGAAATTTTGAGTTAAATTGCACATCCAATAATTTAAAAAATCTACACATTTCTTATATTTATTTTTATCTAATATTTAATCCATAACTTCACAAAATATTAGTCAAACCATCATAGATAATTTAAAGAATAGCCAAAAAAATAACCTTAACACAACAGCAAATCAAGAAGATAGGCTTTTTATACATCACTCTGAAGGGTTTTTACATCATTTTACCTCAACATATTTCTGGCCATTTGATTTAACGTAAATTACTCCTCCCCACTCAGATAATTTAACTTTTTCTACACAATAAGTAATTTCGGTAATACTATTAATTTAACCAGGCATAGATTTTACAAATTATTAGATGTAAGTATAGTAGATATAACTCTGAGAAGATTTTTTTTTTATTTTTTTTTTTTGTAGTCTGTTCAAAAAAGAAAATATAGAGAAGAAATAAAGGAGCTCACCATCAGCACATGTGGCATGTGGATATGGAGACAAAATTGAAGAGGAACGCACGGATTTAATATAGCAGCAGAAGATAAATGCTCTTGCAAGGTTATCCTGCAAAACCAATTTTACCTGGATCACCAGACCAAGCCTTCCATTTATCCAATGCTAATTCACTCGCTACATCTGACCCTCAGGTGCCCTTTTATTCAGTCATTGCTCATCAGGCTTCATCAACAACAGTCTTTCTACATTTGAATCATTAAGCAAACTTAAAGAATGTATCTAAAAGGTCTAGTCATTAAGCATGCCCAAGTAAAACATTCCAAAGGGCGACCACAAACCTAGTGAAACCAAGCAGTAAAGTTATTTCCAGCTATATTATAAAAAACCCAAAACAAGAACATGAAAAATATGAACGAGAAAATGTCCAAAGATAACCCTAGTGGACAAGAAGCTAACACCTCAACATGTACAAAGAGATGAATTGAAAACTAGCGGCAGCTGGAGGAGGGAAACCTCATCAAAACCAGCAGCCCTCAAATGGAATACTTTCCTTGTGCCTTTTGAGTATTTTTCAGCTGCTTGTTACTGAAGGCGTAGCATCATGACGGAGTAAATAATGACAAGAAAGGTGAGGGCAATGATGTTGATGATGCCAATCCTCTCCAGTTGTTCTTGATGTCATCCGGGATAAACCTTGCTAGAAGACTGACATGAACTCAATTCATTTTACTAGGTAAAAAGCCGGGCGCAAGCACTGCCACTTGGATACAAATTTACAATCAAATTTCAGTGATTACAATAAAATGTTGGTGCCTACATTATAAAGATGGACGGATTTATGTAGGTTAGTGAGACCATAGTGCTTTGTCTTTGTGAGTAGAGATCCTTACCACGAGCCTATGGATCAACCAAGGCATGGTCATTAACAGCAACTCTAAAAGAATATTTCCAAGGTAAGTTAGTTTCGATGTGTATATTGAACAAAGATCAAAGTGGACAATTATAGAAGGAATTATGTTACCAGACATTATTCAGACCTGAAACACATGAGTATGTCCAACCGGAGAAATGCTAATTTACTAATCATGAATCCAAATACAACTGAAATCTATATTGATATAGCAAATAACTTGAGGATGAAATTTCATGGAAAGTTTGCACAAGCACTGCAACAAAAGCACACAAAACTAGCTTTCATGCACAACCTTACAAAATATGCCAAGTATCACATATCATCAAAACAACCAGTGAATTAAGAAACATAGAGAATAGAAATTTTCTAAACAAAAACCCATAAAATCACCATTAAGGCCCTATGGACAAGAATCATTCATATGATCACCAAAACTTGCAAACTACCTTTTTCTCAAAAGACATAAAAGACACTGAAATACCAAGGACGCCAAGAAAAAAAAAAAGCATGTACACATTCTCAAGAAAGCCTCCAAAACCAACAAAAACCTACAAAACAGTAGTCAATACATCAACAATCCATCATACACTAAAAGAAAACCACTTATTATGGTTGTAAACAAAATACTTAAAATTAAGGGGCAAAACAGACAACAAAAGGTTTCCAAGGAGCAAAATTTCAACCAGTTTCTAAAATTCCATCACAACAAAAACACAGCACAAAAATCCAAACCCACTAGGCAAAACTCATTGATCTGAATTGATGCTGTAGCCAGCAAGTCCCATGGGCATCTCCTGACTTAAATTACATATGAGCTTATTGCACCATTAATGTTAAACCAATAGATGAGGTCTGAAACAGTTTTGTAAGCATCTCCATTACAATGTACAGTAAATTTTGAGATTTGTGTTTCATCTGGCATGTTTCTTAGTACATTGTAAAGAGATAATAAAGCCATACAGAAATATCAAAGTCTACCATGCAATAGACTCATGAACACAGAAATAGATACTCAGTTTCCAGCGTAGAGGAATCACACAAAACCTCACTCAAAAATAAAATTGACAAAAGGTCTTTGAAGATGTCGTCGTCCTGCCAGATCCCTTTATTTAAGTTTACAAGCATTTACATCATATATGCAACAGTGCACATCATGTACTGCAACCTGACATATTATTCTCCCTCCAATGGGCAATAATTGGGTACACTCTCATTCATAGATGCGAAACTTGCTCCTCTTCAATATATGCATAGATGTAGGAAGTCTAGCCTTCATACACATGAAGATTTACTATGAAGAAGACAATGTCATTCCCCAGTCACAAGACAACTCTTCCAATGTCATATGCCAACAATTAATCCTCAAACACCAATTAAACATCACAATTCAGAATATGGATATGCCCAAAATTAGTTCGCTCACCTTATCTGGAGCAGTGCAAATTATCATTATTCATGATCACATGATGAATAACTGAAGCAATGGATTGTTTTCTTGGACATCAGATAAGAGAATACCTTTGGATACCAAATAAAGAATAACATGCTCCGATTGGATAAGATAAGGAACAGCTGGAATGATAAAAATATCAGCATGGGAGAACCCAGGCACATGAAGAGCAGATGTTGTGGATACTAATTTACTAACAAAAAGGCCGTCTATTCAATATACAAAAGAAAAAAAAGCACATAACCACCACCACTATGATTTAAAAGACATTTATAGATTCAGACTAAGTCAATGCAGTATAGAAGTTGGTGCTTATATCATAGAGCCGGACAAAACTAGACATGTCTGCCAAACCACTCACAGTAACCTGACTTTCCAACACAAGATGATTGGAGTAGTGGAGACCAAAAGCAATTAACCAAGCGACAATAAGCAAAATCAGTAGAAGAAATGTTATTTATAACCGCATCATATATATCCAAAGCAGCTTAAACTACAACCAACATGGTTACCCTAGCTAATATAACATTTTAGATACAAAAGATGCCGGTAACCAGGTATGTCCTCTGAGGCATACTAAAATGAATGAGAAATCAGCATCTAGAATGTACAGTTAATTTTGAGAAATAGTACAGATGAGGTAAGAGGGATCTGTCAGAAGTCAAAACCTGTCAGTGCACCAAGCATGAGCATTCTCCCGCAAGGCATAAAGTACAAAAGTGGAGATGACAGTGAGGTAGATGAGGAACATGGTGGTGTTGCTGCCAACCTTCTCCCAGTCATTCCTGATGCTGACAACGGTGCTGGCCTTGCAAGACTGGCGGTTGTAGCAGAGGACATAAGGTTTGTTTTGCCCAGTATTACGGTCAGCATTTTTTTAAGTCAAGATGGTGGGTGTTGTGATGTAGAAGAGAGGGCATCATCAATCCCATATTGGTTGTGAGTCAAGAAAGAGTATGACTCATATTGGATTGGGATATTCTTTTCCACATGAGGCATCTTTTAAAGGGCAAAACCGTGATACCTTACGTTCCAAAGCCAAGAGTATCCTTGACCATAACAGTGGGTTAGTCCAGATGGTGGCACTCTGGAAGGTGAAGCCACATTCTGCAGGTGGAATGCAGCATCCTGACTGAATACAAGATCCAAAGATAGCACAATTTTTTAAGTTGAACAGGAGTTCAAATTGCTAGCATGGGAGTAATAAATAATGCATATGTTTAACACTTTCACTAAACATAGAATTGTGCAAATTACAAGTGGATCATCTGGACAATAGGTTGTTATATTTGTTATACAAAATGAACATAACTCTAAGCAAATGAACAGCATACATTGTGAAGGACCACATCAAAACTAATATGCCTCTACTCAATAAACCAAGAAACTGCATAAGAGAGGGCGAGCACATGAAGGTGCAGAAACATTTTGATACAATATTGCAACAAAATCAAGCTCAATAACTGCCTAAAGCTCAATAAGAAAAAAGATCTGAAAGACTACACAAAAACTAATATACCTCTGTTCAATAAACTAAGAAACAGCATAAGAGAGACCGCACACGTGAAGGTGCAGAAACACTTGGATACAATATTATAACAAAATGAAGCTCAACAACTACCTAAGACTCTGTTTGGTTGCCAAGAAAATTAAATAAGGAAAAAAAAATCAATCAAGGGAAGAAAAGAAAATTTTGATTTATTCTCCTGTTCAGTTGAAAACAGAAAATTGCAAAGAAAGTAATTAAGATGGTTTAGCTGGTCTCAAACTTTTTTTTTGTTTGCTCTCTCTCCTCAAAATCACTACTTTTCATAGAAGCAAAATTTTGGACCTATTGAAGAAAATTTTGGTCCATTGTTTTCTCTGTCCTTTTCTGCCTAGATATTCTCTTTCTGGTATCAAACAATGAAAAAGAAATTTTTGTCTAATAAACCTTTAATTTCACTTTCTTAGCAACCAAGTAGAGTCTTAAAAATACAGGCACAATGCATTTTTTTTTCAGTCATTTGTCACACTTTTACATCGATATTTTGATGTAGAAGTATCTACGAAAACTTATAATACCAAAACATACATAGCTGGTAAAGTCTCATGGTAGTTATACCAGAGGCTTGAGTTCAAATCCCACCTTCACTAAGGATTGGGGAGTTATCGTATTTGGGCAAGGGCTACACCTATTGTTGTACAGTTCATCTCCTATGGAAAAAAAATTGTAAAAATTAAAAATTACAAAAAAGGAACCATACATACATTTCCAAACCTAACTAGCATAATTTGCGCAAAGCAGAAATTGGGTCCATCACATTTATGTGCAAATATTAGTAATTAAACAAAATTCTTCACTTATAAAGATAATTTCTTATGGAGGTCGATGAAAGGCTTTGAAAATCATGAATAAGATAAAAATATTTAAGACAAACAAATTACACATTGCTTTTAAAACAAAAGAAAAAAAATAAAATTATTACTACAACTCCTGGAAAATTAGGTTGGATTAGGGGGAAAAACATAATAAGAGCATGTTTTAGAGCAAAACGCCCCAAGTCCTAGGTAAAATTCTATCGAAGCAAGATAAACATGCATGTATGTGTTCAGCAAAAGGTGCCTATATGAAGGAATAAAAACTTGTTAAGACCTAAACATATGTCTAACCCATAAGGATCTTCAGGATGATAATAAAAGACTAGCAACAAGTTGGACCGATCAGGCCAGGCAAAAAGGAATAGAAGAAAGAAAAACAAGGAATTATTAGTCCAGGAAAATTAAATACTGGACTTTTGTGTTGATGCATTAGATGGTGGTCAACTAAGAATGACCTCACTTACATCTTCTGCGGATTGTCCCCCCCCAAGAGGTCAAGATACAAAAATACAGGACTTGGAATTATGTTGATGAAGCATAAAAGGGACGTGAAGCTTCCTCTATTTTTTCTTTTTTTTTCAAAATCTTAATATTCATATTAGGCATTTTTTCAATGTAAAAGATGGTTATCCCATTAGGAAGACAACAAATGAAGTTCAATCAAAATGAGAACTACCATGATTCATACAGTTGGACAAACCAATATTGGAACCAATAAATAAAGTTAAGAACCCAACGTGAACACTAAAAACCAGCAAATTAAATCAAGCTGACGGTAGAAAGAAACAACTATAGTCTCTCATCTCTATCCTCAATATTTTGTCATACTAATAGGTTTCACTTTTGCCTGAATTAAATGCACACCTATCATTATAAGGGAATGAAGAGCCAATATACATTAAAAAAAAGGAGGGCCGGAGATGGGGGGTGAGGAGGCTATGATAGCAATCCCTTGCAAAAGAGTCAATATAAAGCGATTGACTGAAACATAGTAGTCATCCCTGGAAAAGAATTTCGAATCATAAATAACAGTAAGCCAGAATCCACAATCTTTCGCTGGTTGGGATGGGTGAACCAGTCAAACTTTCACATTGACAAACCCTAAGCATGCGTAAGCAGCATAAAAAAACAAACCAACATGAATCTTTTTTTTTTTTTTCTCTTGACAGAACTATCAAGAATCTCAGTGAGAAGAAAACTAGTTTCCCTAACAAACATCGACCAGATGAAACAACCAAGCAAAATGTTCTAAAAAAACTGAATTTGCCCTAGGTAGCACCAAATGGTCCTAATAAGATCCAAAACCAGCTGCCATAAGCTCATAAAAATAAAGGCAGAAACCCAAAAAAAAAATCATGAGGCATAAAAAAAAGATGAAGTGGGACAAAAACATAAAATTCGGATTTCTATCAATCAATATAACACATGATTATCAGCGTTGAAGTCGTTGAAGATCGCCTGGTCCTCCAAATTCGCGCAGAACGCAACTCAGAATCCTGGCCTAGTTCTCGGAGCCGGTGATCCTACGAGCCATCTCCGTCTCGAGGGCCCCTGGCGGGCATCGCCAACCACACATGAACCAACCATAAACTAGTGATTGTATGCTGGAGTGAGTTTATCCCTTTTTCCCCTCTCTTGTTGGGTAGGATTGGATCATTGGAGGGAGGAGCTGATTGAGATTTGTGTCATGATTTCTTCTCTTCTGCAATCTGTTTTAGACTCCCCTTCATGCCCTTTTCCGTTTCAGATGTCCTTTATTATGATGTTATAGAAGCACGCAAAGAGAACCATCCTCTGAAGAGGAATTTTCCTCGCTTCTATACCTAGAAAAGCGAAAGAAAAGAACTCGTTCTTAGATGCTCCGCGACCCGCTACGCTCTCCCTCACCCTCTCCCGCCCCCCAGCCGTATCATATCGGTAGATCTAACAAAAGCTTCCCGCACAGGCCATCAATGTGTCAATTTTTTCTTGAGACACATTTTCTCAACAAACTAGTGAAGGCTAGAAAAATTCTTTCTCCAACCAAAGAAAAAGAAGAGACCAGAAAGAATTCAAATATTTTGACATGTCACACAAAATATCACCATTGAGATGGGAAAATATCAGCCAGAAAATGAAGTATAGATCAATTACCATGTCGCAACGGTTGTAAAGGAAAGAAAAATTTCGGCCTATGCATTGATATTTTCAATATATCATGTAGGCTGATATCTTATGACATGTCTATCCATGCTAACTGAAATAATTAGGATTGCAATTTTTTTTTAAAAAAAAAAAAAAAAATCACATCAATCACAACCAATATCAGTGCAAATCAATAAATTTTGTTAAAATGAAAGCCCTCGATGGTAGGCAGTATCATAATCTCACCAATTCCTACGTTTTGTTCGACATCTTGCTCATGAAACTTCTTCCATATATGGGTAGAGGGAGGAGGCCTAGCCTTTGCACGCATGAAGATTCAATATCAAGCAAATAATGTCATTCCTTGGTCACACGATAACCTTTACCAAAAGTCATAAGCTGATCCCCTTCTCTGAACACCAATTTAGCAATCACCATGCGGATATATGCACCAAATACTATTTCGACCGCAACAACCAGACTGTCTCAATTCTTCCGGTCAGACTTCATTGATAATATTTCCCCTTCTTTCAAGAACCGAATTTTTAGGAGTATATGAAAGAAGGCATCGAGAATAATATAGAGTTCTGTGCACCAAAAGCAACCGCAAAACCAAGTGATAGCGAAGACTGATGTAGAATAAGGGGTCCTAACTGCTTATATATAAACCCAACAATATAACCAACAACCAATATAATGATCCCAACATGACATGAAAAAGATGAAAGATGGTAGAAACTGAAGATGTCCTAAGCTAATCCCAGTGGAGAAGTAGCCAACATCCAGAATGTACAGCGAAAAAAGAAAAAGAAAAAGAAAAAAAATAATAATGGAAAACTAGTAGCAGCAGGAGGAAGAGGTCTCATCGAATCCTGCTGGCCTCTATGGGTATCCCTTCCATCCGCCATAAGCATTGTCCCGCCTGTTGTTCCTGAAGGCGCAGCATCCAATCGAGTAGACAACGATAAGGAAGACGAGGACTATGATGTTGATGACCGCAACCTTCTTCCAGTCATTCTTGATGTTCGCCAGCACACCAGCCTTACAAGATTGGCAGTTGTAGCAAAGGACGGAAGAATCATTATCCCAGGCATTGCAGTCTGGGTTGCTTGAGGTTGAGTTGTTGGGTTTAATCCAGAAAGTTTCATTCTGATAGGTGAAGTTACATTCCGTGGGTGGCTTGCAGCATCCAGACTGAATAAAGAAACGCATATAGAGGTCCATAAAGTTTAATTAAGTAGACCAAGAATCAAGAATTATCACACACGCAAAAAAAAAAAAAAAAAAAAAAAAAAAAAAAAGGTAGACCAAGATCATCAGGAGATTCATCAAGAGATGCTAAGCAAATATAAGACAATACCAGCATGCACAGTATAATATGGAGCAGTGCAAATTTCAATCGTAATTCATGATTGTAATGGATCACGAAGGCGATACATTGTTTTATCAGGCATCGACAAAAAAGAACCTTTGGAATATTAAAACGAAGACCACAGTGCTCTTATAAGATAAGAGAAACACAACCGAACTGATAAAGTAACATGCTTTCTTTTATGTAAAGCAGCTATCATGTGAGAGGGCCCAGGCACATGTAGAGCAAATGTTCTGGAATCGCAAACCACTGATTAAAAAGATTAACATGCTTTCTATTCAATATACAAAAGCACCACCATCTGGATATAAAATATATGAGATCACACTATGTGAATGATTCGAGAAGGTCCGTGCTTACATCATAAAGACAAAAATTACAAGTGTGGTAACCATAATGCATTATTTTCGTATTCAAATCCACACATGTATGTATTAAATCACCCACCGCTTATGCTTCAATCAAGGCTGGATGATCGGAATCACACACATTTTTCCAATACAACCTAATATCTTATATAAAACAAGGTTTGAAAAACAATTAACTAGACCATGACAAAACATACGTGAAACACATAAAAAATGCAGATACTATAACAAGGGGAAAAAAGTCAGATCACGAAGAACAAATCCAGATGGAATAGAGATGCATCTGGATATAATAAAGAACTCAAGCAAGAAACTTCATGGAAACTTTACAAAAGCAGTAAGTGGTAAGCCAGCCCATGATTGACCACACATAGTCAAACAAACCACAATCCAAGGTACTGGAATTTGGAACCAATCAACGAAGAAAGGTGATAAAGAAACCCAGCAAATTCAGTCACAACTCTAGTTGAACTGTTAAAGATTGGAAGCAAACAGAAAATTTCTCTGAAAGAAAGAGGTAATATTTCTCTGCAATCTCTATAAGAGATATTTGGATCTACTAACAACCCCTAAATCAAGAAACCGCAGATGATGACTGAACCAAAAGACAGATTAAAAGATTCAAGAAAACAGATAAACCCTACAATTCAAAAGGAGTTGATGATGATAAGGCACCTA
Source organism: Cocos nucifera (assembly GCA_006176705.1). NCBI lineage: Eukaryota > Viridiplantae > Streptophyta > Magnoliopsida > Arecales > Arecaceae > Cocos > Cocos nucifera. The sequence continues at coordinate 201,930 of QRFJ01007335.1, read as the reverse complement.
CTTCTCAATCCAGTCAGCATCATCTATATTTTATCTTTTGTGTGGAAAAAAAAAAATCTTAATATCATGAAAACTAACAGACATAAATTGCCCCGAAAACTTTTTCTTATAAAATCCAGTTTTTCATTTGTTTGTTCCAATAGAAAGTTGACAAATTCGGAACTTTCATTCCGAATTTAAATAATTTTCGTTTTTTTTCTACGGAAAAGTGGTAGTTTCCATTTACCTTTTCCCTAGATCTAATTGCTACCGAACAAACCCTAAAAAGAAAATTATTAATTGCACTTCCCGAAAGAAAGGGGAAAAGTGCCTCTTCCCAACCGTCTGAAACGATAAGAAGACATTCTGCAGTTGCTGATTGTCTAAAAGACGAATTAAATTAATGAAAGCCAGACATGGAACCCCAACGGACATGAATCACTTGATATAATAAACAAAATTTGAATTTTTTTGTGTTTTCAAGAAAGAAAGCTCGAAAAATGAAGGATCCCAAGAAAAGTATTCTAAAATCTCTGGAACCAGCGTGAAAAATATAATCAAGAGAACCCCAAACCAGCGAACCCCTAATAATGGAGCAAACAGATTAAAGAAACAGTAACCACATACTCCGAGAAAACCACTGAATAAGATCTTATACCAAGTGAGACATAAGATTTCATCACGATCCAACCAAGAAGCCCAAAACCACCTGAGAAAACTAATTAATCTGTAAAGAAAGAGAAGGAAAAAGAAATTTAATGTTCAAATTAGCATACCTGAATGGGGGAGAGGTTGTCGTTGATGAATTGCTGGAAGGTCTGGTTCTTCTCCTGCAAACTCTGGCAGACCTTGCTGTCCTGGAGGCAGCTCCGGATCTTGGCCCAGTTCTTGCTGTTGTTGACCCTCTTCTGAAGCCAGTTGGAGTAGTCCCCCAGGTGGTACTCCTTGTAACCCCGCTCGGAGACGACCTCACCGGCGCCCTTATTGGTGACGACGAAGGCGAAGACGGTGAAGGCGAAGAGGAGGACGATGAGGAGGAACATGACGAAAAGGTAGAGCCAGAGGAGCCAGGAGACGCGGCAGCAGGCGCCGACGAGCCCCGCAAGAGAGACGACCATCAAGAACACGCCGACGGCGATCACCGGCCCCTGGAGGAACTTCTCGCAGTCGGTGCTTCCCCTCGTCGCCAGCCATATCCCGCCGCCGAGGATCGGGATCGACAGGAGGAACGTCAAAAAGTTGAGGATCCCGATCAGGTTGTTGCTCAGCCGAAACATCTTCTTGATTTCTTCTTCACCTTGTGCCTATACCCACGGCGGAGGACCGGAACTCAAGGGGAGGGGTAGGCGGTTGGGGGAGGGGGTGTAGGTGTAGGTGTATGTGAAGGTATAGGGAGGGAGAGAGGTGATTGATGGGGCGAGAGAAGGGTGGGGTATAAATAAGGAGTAGATAGCATTAGTGTAATGCGGGAAGGCCGTGTGGTAGGTCGAGTTAAAACGCGTACTCGGATTCTAGGATTTTGCAGCCACAGCCATCCGCGTGACGCAGCGCATATACCAGCTTTCGGGTATATGTTAAACGTTTGGATGACTTTAATTCCGTATTTGATTGAGGTTACGAGTGTATTGGATGGATGAATAATTTTTATTTATTATTTAATTTAAAAATTATAAAAAAATAAAAAAATAATTTTTTTTATTTATTTGATTTATTAATTTATATATTTTTAAATTAAAATAATATAAGAAAAAATGAATGAAGTATTGATGGCTGAATTTTTACATTGATAAAATTATTTTTTATTAATTTTTTAATAAAATTATAATATTTTTTTATTTTTTATTTATATTATTTTTATATATTTTTATATATACTATTAGTCATATATTATTAAATTTTATTACTAATTATTTTAATTTTAATACATAATTTTGATAATTATAATTAAATAACTAAAATTATCTTCAATTTCTTTATTTTTATTTACTATTTTTAATTAATTATTTATATAATATTAATTAATTATTAAATTAAATTATAAATTAACTAATTATTTATATAATTAATTTATTAATAATTTAATTATAAAATTATTTATTAAATTAAATTAAAATTAAAATTAAATATTTATATAATTATAGGTTATAATGATTATAAGTTTATATATTATTTACTTATTTAGTATAAATTAATATTAAAAATTAATAATAAAAATATTTTTTTTTAAATAGTAGTTTAGTAAAAATATTATATAAATATCATCTATTTTTTTATATTTTTTCTATATCAAATAGAGGAGAAAATTATTTTTACCTATTCTTTTATATTTTATTAAAAATATAAAAAAATATAAATATTTAATTTATTTTTTTTATCTATCTTTTCTGTTTCATTCATTTTTTTTTTAATCCATTCCTCTTCTTACTAAATAAAGAATAAGTATAATAGGATAATATAAATGAGCTATTTGAATCAGATAGCGATGCGACCAGTGGCGAAAGAAATTTTTGCAGCTAGCTTTAATGGACGATAGGGACATAAGCTGAAAGCAACCAGTACAAGGATTGTTTGATTAATTAATTGAGGAGGTTCGGATACATGATGGGATATTTCGCTTTTCCGATGAGGTAAATTAAAAAGTTTTAGATAAATCTTTAACCAAATTTGGAATGTATTCATATAGTACAATTCTAAATGGGTTGAGATACGTATAGGACAAATTCTAGGTGTTGCCATTTGTAATCAACGGCATAAAAGCAGGGCGTATGGGGGAGGAAATCAGTGTAGAGCAATAATATTATAACTACCATGTGAGTTGATTCTCACGTTCTTAAATTGTCCAGCGTATTTAAATCCAATAATTAGGTGAGAAGGAAAGCTCCATGATTCCACATTTCCTACGTGACTAACACACGCGATCACGGACACCACAAGCACCGCTGACTCGTTCGTTTGAAGAAAAAGCCTTTCCCTTTTTCGAAGAAGGAAGAAAGAAAGGGGAAGGACACTCCTCGCCGCGTGCGGTTAGGTTGCCGTTTTGGTCGTCGACCGCGGTGAAGTTAACACGTGGCATGGCGATCCCCAACTCCGTTCCGTCTTCGGCAATCCTGCGGCTATCTTTTGACTCACAAATTATAACCATAGATGGCGACGCGGCGAGGCTAAGTTACCGACCCCGCTTGCTATTTTGATCGAACGCCATTTCATCGATCAATTATTTACGAGCCAGAAAAGGAGGACCGGCAAGTAACAAAGTAGACAAGAGAAACAGAATATGGAAATAAGGAACCATGAACGGAAATGCCAGGGGGGAAGGCGGAGAGCAGACGCGGTTAGGCAGTCCAAGTTTGCCCCACGCGAGGGAGAAATTATTGCATCCACCAGGTGCAAGTGAACCGGGGCAAATCCCGCAGCAAATGCACGGTGGACAGCGCGCAATTCGGAATTGGTAAAATACAACGGGTAGCGTGGCATGTTATTTACCGTGGTATTTATGCGGTGCAAAGCAATACGGAGCCCCACGCGAGGCGAGTTATTGCACCTTTTATTGGATGTATTTGCAAACGTGTTGCGTTGAATGTAGAAGGATTGGGAAGCTCCTCTTAGCTTGCCCACCAGCTTCAGCTGCAACGCAAAAGCTGACACATCTTACTACCAATGTAAGCGAGACGTGGTTGCAGTAAAATGAGAAACAACCCTCTGATTCTATTTTTTAATAATAAAATAAATATTCAAAAAAATAATTTTGAATAATTAAATTATTATTCTTAAAAAAATAAAAAGATAGGTATAAAAAGGAGTGGTTTATGATGTTTTTCTTTCAAAATAGTTATATCTATTGCAGGATCTATAAAAAAACATCAAAAAAATTTCAATCAATATTAGAGAATATTAAAAATATTTTTAACTAATATATTTTATTAAAGAATATCAGAAAAAAATTTCATCTAATATACTATATTAAAAAATATTTAAAAAAATCTATAATATATATCATGTGCATCAACAACATATGATCTTGATTCTGTTTATTTCTTGCATTAAAATTATCAGATTTTAATTTTCTATATCTTTATACTCTTGTGTATATATACCATTCTGATGAATGAAATATCATAATAAATTTTTATGCTTAATTTTAATATAATTGATATGGACATACTATTTCTTGATTAGGCTATCTTTTCTGGTTGAATTTATATCGTATTTATTATACACTGGTCAAAAATTAAACCTAGCGCACGTCATACAATCCTAAGTGAAATAGTATTTGTGCAGATGTATCGTAATAATTCTCGTTACACCGTCAAGGCCCTAGGTAGTTTTCTCATTCTCATTCTCACTCTTCAATCATATGTCTTTCTCTTTCGAAGGATCTTCGGATCCGGCACTTTCGATAAGCTTGAATCCATTCTTGCAATCTGAAACATCAACCCATCAGCATCAGATCTTAGAGCCCAAGTAAGATACAATCATAAGGCAAGAAGCTGATATGCACCTTCGGGTCTAATTTGGCTTATGTCCATGTTGAATAGGATCTGCTCCGATAAGAGCTCTTTTAGCTCTGGAATCTCAAAGCCATGTAAGATTTTCAAATCTTGCCTCAGATACTGATCGAGTAGTGGATCCTTCAACACAACCTTTTGAGGCTCACTCCAATCCACAAAGTGCCATTCATCGCTTGAGAAACGAGAGATGAATAAAAAGCACCCTTTTCAACCATGAACCATGGAGGAAACATCTAGAATCAATGGAAGGATATTCTTTCTACTCCTGGAAGTCATATACCACCATCCACAAGATCCGAGATGTCTCTTCAAGATAAAATAGTAACGAAAAAATGTGATACTGGGTTTAACCCAAGCCAAAATACATACCGTGGCAAAACCACAGATATGCTGTCATGAGTTCGGCACCATCGAACACGGTGATATCTCGAGAAAATGAAAAATAACGACAAAGAATGGATGAAAAGAAAGTCTCACCCTAGCATGAAAATATTCCTCGTAAAGGTTGATCCGATCCGGAGGTATTGTAAGCACGTTCCTCCATCTTTGAAACTTCCAACTAAAATCTGAGAGGAATATGGAACTGGCTGTGAATCAGCACCAAGTCCTTCTCCATCATTTTAGATCGAAAGGCCATCGAAGCAAAATTGGAATCATCCGGATGAGCCATTCCCCCGAAAAAGAAGAGAGAAAAGAAAAATAAAAGAAGACAAATGAAGGAAAAACCTACAACAAAAAAGGACGATAAGGGTCTAACCCTTCATCTTGTTCGAGACTTACTTATGCATCAAATTAGAGGAATTTTCAAATGCTCCATCTTCTCAAAACATTAAATGTGAGAAAACATGAATTGATATAACTTGGATGCATGACGAATATTATTTGGATGCAGCCTCCGCCATTGATACAACGACCTATACAGATGGTTGCAATCATGCTCTACGCCACCTCCGAAGAGACGTGCAGAGACATGTGATAATAATCACTATGCGAGAGGCGGTTTCGATTCCATTTTCTTCGAATCCACTAACAAATGCTTCAAAAATGATAAAATATATCTCAGATCAAGATTCAAACTACGAGCTCGGGATATAATAAGGAGAAAGTGGGAGAAGGAATAGATCGCTTTGACAAAAGTCACACTTCATTCATAAATTTAAATGCCGCATCGGCTTACAAAAAAAAAATTGATGGTTGGCTCCAGAATGGCCCTCTTCAGCATCAGCTTCCCCAGTTTGTGCAATAGAGTCAACCTTGTTTGTCCCCACAAGAATATCAGATGCACTCGCAAATCTGCCAAAATAATGATCTATTATGATCTTCGGACTCTTGTTCGACGGGTCCATTCGCAAAGATTCAGCATCATCCGTGGGAAGACAAACTTGGGCCATCTCCTTACACCTCTCAAAACTTGTAGAAAACCCCAATTTGCAGGCCTTGATTACAATTTCAGTCATGTTCTTACATAATCGATCGAGCCTTTCATTCATCTTCCGTAGCTCGATCTAAGATGCGGGAGATTCTCAAATTATAAGTGCTCCTCTAGCTAAAGAACCTTCGAGCTTTTGGGATGCCTCCTCTTCACGATACTCATTACCGAAGGTCCTAGGTCTTTTAGTCAACCTCATATTGGAATCTTTCAAAGAATGAATCTCATATGCCAAATATCTTCTCTCCTCAAGCATCCTCCTCAAATGGTCAATGTCGTCATGGGCTCGACGACAGTCTCATTTGACTTCAGACCTCCACCTCTCAAGGTCTTCATTTCTTCTACGAACTCTTCTCAATTCGTCATCTCAACGATTGATCATTTCTCGAGCCTCAAAAAATGCTTTATTAGAGTAATCAATCTTCTTAGTCAAATTGACATTAACGGCCTTCTCCTGCTCTAGATAATATCTTAACATGTCGATCTCCTCTTACTAGTTCCAGAGCTGAAGCCTTAAGAGTAATTCCAGCAAAATTAACTAAGTAGTGCCCTACCAAAGCTAAGGATATAAGAGCACTCACCATCTGGCGTTGAGCACCTTCTCCTCCCAAAACTTGTCTCTCCTCAAATGAGAGATGGCTCCTCAGAAACTCTGCAACAATTCTTAGAGTTTCAGCAATAGTTGGAGAAGAAGATGCCAATTGAGAAGTTCCCACTTGCACACCAATCGAAAGAAGACTCATGGTAGGAACCACCTCCTTGGCTTGGATTAATCCTACCAATGCCACAAACTCGACTGTTTCTATAACTTCTATCACTCCTATGGTGGAATCCCCTACAGTAATCTTTACTTGAGAAGCTAGTAGAGTTGCTCCCACAGCAATCCCCATATCGAATCTGCCAACACAGTCGTGACCCTTGTTGCCAAGTCCGTCGGTCCAGCCCTGATCTTTAACACAATACTTGTTGATTTGCTCATAGGCGGAGGACTTTTGTCCCTTTTATTCGATGAATCAGAAGAAGACATAGCCAGAAGAACAACACCCAAAACCCTAGCAATGGTGTTTTCAAGATTTTGAGACTGAGCAGATGAAGCCCTAGCCTGCTTCCTTCGAGTCGAGGATATTTACAGCTTCCTTGCCAACATGAGATCTGTTGGTGCAGAATTTGGTTGACGTCGGATCGAGCTAGAGCCAAGAAAGATGAAGTCACCTTCAGCTAGAGCCAAGGAAGATGAGGTCACCGTCGATGACCGTGACCTACAAAATAAAGTTTCATCCGAAGTCGGTGGTGGTGGCTCCAGTAGGATCCTCCGACGATTAAGTCAGCTCTTCTAGCCAACAAAAATGGAGTGCTCAGAAGAGAGTTTGATAGAGTTTAGAGGAGAAGAGGAGAGCTTAGAGCTTAGAAAAAACTTATCTAGAGGGTCTTTTTTTATAAATGGAGCTTGATTGATGGCGACAGCTGCAGCCATCTGACAACGGATCGCTCGAGACCTGATGGAGTTCGGTACGGAGAGGAAGATGTCGTCAAGCTGATAGTGACAGCCATATCGTCCAATAGCAGATCGCTCGAGGCCTGATGGAGTCTATCATGGAGGGGGTGCCATCTGTAGCATTGTCTATAGCAGACTGATGGCGATCGTTCATCGAGATTTAATAGCCATAGTTTGGAGGATGCAAGCATTGGTTGGTGAAGAACTCTGATATATATCAATTTCAGAGGAGTTCAGACTTTTAAAGGAAATACGGCTAGAGGGGATCATCTGCGAGGAATGCTAGCTGAAGGAGAGATCTAGAAGGAGCTCGGCTCCTGAAGGAGTTCGATCGAAGGAGGGATTCGAAAGGAGTTCGGCTCCTGTAGGAGTTTGAATGAAGAAGAGATTCAGAAGAAGTTCAGTCCAACTAAAGGAGGGATTCGAAAGAAGTTCGACTCCCATAGGAGTCCGACTGAAGGAAGAGTATGGAAGATGTTCGGCTTCCGTAGAAGTTCGACTGAAGGAGGGATCCGAAAGGAGTTCGGCTCCTATAGGAGTTCGACTGAAGGAAGAGTTTGGAAGAAATTCTTCTTTCATAGGAGTCCGACTAAAGGAGTTCAGCTCTCGTAGGAGTCCGACTGAAGGAGGAGTTCGGAAGGAGTTCGGCTTCCGTAGGAGTCCAACTGAAGGAGTTCATAAGGAGTTCGACTTTCGTAGGAATCCGAGTGAAGGAAGAGTTTGGAGGAAATTTGGCTCCTATAGAAGTTCGATTGAAGGAGTGTGGAGGGAGTTCAGCTCCCATAGGAGTCTGACTGAAGGAGAAGTACAGAGAAAATTTGGCTCCCGTAGGAGTCCAACTAAAGAAAGTGTCTGGCAGGAGTTCAACTCCTACAAAAACTTGACTGAAGAAGAGATCGGAGAAGAGTTTGACCGCTGGAGGAAGAATTTTGGAATGAAGCTCTTCCACGATTACCGATTGTGTTAGGCTAAGCATCAGGCTAGACTTCGACGAGAGTGAAATTTATCCCCAATAATAGTCCTACTCCCGAGTTCGAAATTCGAAGGAAGAAAGTACCAAAAGGATGACTGTCGAAGTCCTTTTCTGAACACTGCATCCATTAAGGTTGAAGTTCAGGAGAGATCTTTTCTTCAACTGAGGTTGAAGTTGTAGTTGAAACTCGAAGAAAATCTTATCTCCAGTTGAGGTTCGGAGAGATCTTGTCTTTTATTGGCATTACGGTTGAAGCTTGTGGAAGATCTTATCTCCAATCGAAGTTGAAGGAGATCTTCTCACTTATTGATCTAGACTTTGAAATTTGAAAAAGATCTTATCTCCAGTCGAGGTTAAAATTATAGTTGAAGCTCGGAGGAGATCTTATTTTCAATCGAAATCCAGAAAGATCTTATCTCTTGTTGACGTAGACTTTGAAGCTCGAGAGAGATCTTATCTCTAGCCGAGGTTGAAGTTGAAGTCGAGATTGAAGGAGATCTTACCTCGTATTGACATAGACTTTGAAGCTCGAAAGAAATCTTATCTCTAGCCGAGGTTGAAGGAGATCTTATCTCTAGTTAACGTAAACTTTGAAGCTCGAGAGAGATCTTATCTCTAGCCGAGGTTGAAGTTGAAGTTGAGGCTCGGGGAAGATCTCATCTCCAATCGAGATTAAAGGAGATCCCATCTCCTGTTGACATAGACGTTGAAGCTCGGGAAAGATCCTATCTCCAGCTGAGGTTGAAGTTAAAGTCGAGGCTCGGGAAAGATCTTATCTCCAGTCGAGGTTGAAGTTGAAGTTGAGGCTCGGGAGAGATCTCATCTCCAGCCGAGGTTGAAGTTGCAGTCGAGGTTGAAGGAGATCTTACCTCCTGTTGACGTAGACTTTGAAGCTCGAGAGAGATCTTATCTCTAGCTGAGGTTGAAGAAAATCTTATCTCTGATTGACGTAGCCTTTGAAACTTGAAAGAGATCTTATCTCTAGCCGAGGTTGAAGTTAAAGTTGAGGCTCGGGGGAGATCTTATCTTCAGTCGAGGTTGAAGAAGATCTCATCTCCTGTTGATACAGACGTTGAAGCTCGGAGGAGATCCTATCTCCAGTCGAGATTGAAGTTGAAGTCGAGGCTCGGAGAAGATCTTGTCTCCAGCCGAGGTTGAAGTTGAAGTTGAAGTTGAGGCTCGGGAGAGATCTCATCTCCAACCGAGGTTGAAGTTACAGTCGAGGTTGAAGGAGATCTTATCTTCTGTTGACATAAACTTTGAAGCTCGAGAGAGATCTTATCACTAGCCAAGGTTGAAGGAGATGTTATCTCCGACTGACGTAAACTTTGAAGCTCGAAAGAGATCTTATCTCTAGCCGAGGTTGAAGTTGAAGGTGAGGCTCAGGGGAGATCTCATCTCTGATCGATGTTGAAGGAGATCTCATCTCTTATTGATGCAGACATTGAAGCTCGGAGGAGATCCTATCTCCAGTCGAGGTTGAAGTTGAAGTCGAGGCTCGAAGGAGATCTTGTCTCCAACTGAGGTTAAACTTGAAGTTGAGGCTCGGAGAATATCTCATCTCCAGCCGAGGTTGAAGTTGCAATTAAGGTTGAAGGAGATCTTACCTCCTGTTGACATAGACTTTGAAGCTCGGAAGAGATCTTATCTCTAATCGAGGTTGAAGGAGATCTTATCTCCGATTGATGTAGACTTTGAAGCTCGAAAGAGATCTTATCTCTAGCCAAGGTTGAAGTTGAAGTCGAGGCTCGGGGAAGAGCCAAGGTTGAAGTTAAAGTCAAGGCTCGGGGGAGATCTTATCTCTAGCCGAGGTTGAAGTTGAAGTTGAGGCTCGAAAGAGATTTCATCTCCAGTCGAGATTGACGTAGACTTTAAAGCTCGGGAGAGATCTTATCTCTAGCCAAAGTTGAAGGAGATCTTATCTCTTATTGACATAGACTCTGAAGCTCGAAAGAGATCTTATCTCTGATCGAGGTTGAAGGAGATCTTATCTCCTATTGACGTAGACTCTTATCTTCCTCCAGCGTCAATTCTATTGGTGTAGAATTTGGTTGACGCCAGATCGAGCTAGAGCCGAGGAAGATGAGATCACCATCGGTAACCTGCAAAATAAAGTCCCATTCGGAGTTGGTGGTGGTGGCTCCGGCAGGACCCTCCGATGATTAAGTCAGTTCTTCTGACCAACAGAAATGGAGTGCTCATGAGAGAGTTCAGCAGAGTTTAGGGGGGAGAGAAGAGCTTAGAGCTTAGAGCTTAGAGAAAATATATCTGGAGGGTCCCTTTTTATAAACGGAGCTTAATTGATGGTGACAGCTGCAGCCGTCTGGCAGTGGACCGCTCGAGGTCTGATGGAGATCGATACAGAGAGGAAGTTATCGTCAGGCTGATAGTGACAGCCATACCATCCAATAGCGGACCGCTCGAGATCTGATGGAGTCTGTCATGGAGGGGGGCACCGTCTGTAGCATCGTCTATAGCAGACTGATGGCAACTGTTTGTTGAGATTTAATAGCTGTAGTTCGGAGGATGCAGGCATTGGTTAGTGAAGAACTCCGACATATATCAATTTTAGAGGAGTTCGGACTTCCAAAGAGAATACGGCTATAGAAAATCATCCGGAAGGAATGCTAGCTGAAGGAGAGATGCGGAAGGAGTTCGGCTCCTGAAGGAGTTTGACCGAAGAAGAAGTCCAAAAAGGAGTTTGGCTCCTGTAGGAGTCTGACTGAAGGAGAGATCCGGAAGGAGTTCGGTCCAACTGAAGAAGGGATTCGAAAGGAGTTCGGCTTCCATAGGAGTCCGACTGAAGAAAAAATTTGGAAGAAGTTCGGTCCGACTGAAGGAGAAATTTGGAAGAAGTTCGGCTCTCGTAAGAGTCCGACTGAATGAGGGATCCAGAAGGAGTTCGGCTTCCGTAGAAGTCCGACTAAAGAAGGAGTGTGGAGAAAATTCGGCTCCCATAGGAATCTGACTAAAAGAGAAGTTCGGAAGGAGTTCTTCTCCCGTAGGAGTCCGACTGAAGGAGTTCGGAAGGAGTTCAGTTTTCGTAGAAGTCCGACTGAAGGATGAGTTCGACTCCCATAGGAGTCCGACTGAAGGAGTTCGGAAGAAGTTCGGCTTACGTAGACGTCCGACTGAAGGAGTTCAACTTCCGTAGGAGTCCGAGTGAAGAAGGAGTTTGAAAGGAGTTCAGCTCCCATATGAGTTCGACTGAAAGAGAAGTTCGAAGGAAGTTCGGCTTTCGTAGGAGTCCGACTGAAAGAGAAGTGTGAAGGAAGTTCAGCTCCCGTAGGAGTCTGACTGAAGGAGGTGTCTGGGAAGAGTTCAACTCCTGCAGAAACTTGACTGAAGAAGACATCTGGGAAGAGTTTGGCCGTTGGGGGAAGAATTTCGGAATGAAGCTTTTCCACGATTACCGGTTGTGTTAGGCTAAGCATCAGGCTGGACTTCGGCGGGAGCGAGATTTATCTCCAACAAGATCCATTTAGCCCTGGAAACTCGTGAAGAAAACTTCGAGTGGGGAAGATGGTAAACATTACTATCACAATCATTTCTCTCTCATGCACCTTCTAGGCGTACTTAAAAGAAAGAAGATGAAGACAAAAAGATGTCTTTTAAATTATTTTCTCCAAAGAATCAATGGTCGAACGGTCCCCTCGATCATGATCACTTTCAATGCTGAAAGATAGTGTCATCAGTAATTAAATGTCAAAGACATTGTTAGGGATGAAAAAGCATATTATTCGATCTGAGGCATCACTTAGAAAATAATCCTTTCATCTGATTCTCAGACTAAGTACTAGGGATAGTATTACGGTAGTAACATAAATGCTTCAGATTGACCAGGTTGATATCCAACCACCTAGGATCAGCATAGAGACATCAGCATGTCGAGATAGAGAGGCTCTTTGTATGCTCTCCGACTCGAAGGGAAAGTCGAAGCATGCCTTCGAGTTGATTATTTTAATAGTAGCTCATCCAGCATTCAGAACTTCCAAGCCACCTCAGATGAGAAATCCTTCGGTGCGCTAAATGGTTCTTCTCAAAAACAAGCGATAATCCAGCTGTAATTCAGTCACGACCAAACTATTCTTCCACTCTATCCAAACTCGTGGGAGTAGATAAGGTATTTTGATCATGCCAATAACAACTTTTTTATTCCAAAAAAAAAGTCTTAATCTCAAAATAACATGATTAGTGGTCCAAGATTAGCAGAACAGCATAACGACCGCAGATACTTTTTCTATAAATATCATAAACCCCAAGAATTCAGGTAAATAAAAAATTCTTCTAAGAGAATTCATTATTACTTTATTATTTTCTACTGATTTAAGCGGCCAAAATCAAATCCTCTAATTTGGATTTATTTTGTAGATTACTTCAGTATTTCTGCATGAAGCCAATTGCTTTTTTTTCAAAGCCAACAATTTCAAGCAACAACATAAATTGTAGGTGGCGACGCGGCGAGACCAAGTTACCGACCCCGCTTGCTATTTTGATTGAACGACATTCCATGGATCAATTATTTACGAGCCAGAAAGGGAGGACCACAAAGTAGACGAGAGAATATGGAAATAAGGAACCATGAACGGAAATGCTAGGGGGGGAAGGCGGAGAGCTGACGCGGTTAGGCAGTCCAAGTTTGCCCCACGCGAGGCGAGTTATTGCGCTTTTTATTGGATGTATTTGCAAACGTGTTGCATTCAACGTAGAAGGATTGGGAAGCTCCTCCTAGCTTGCCCACCAGCGCCAGCTGCAACACAAAATTGCTATCATCTTTCTCTAAAATTGTTGAATTAAAATTGGACACCGTAGGATCATGGCAAGCCTCGAAATCTCCCCAATGAAATTGCTATCCGTAAGGCAGGTCTCACTTCGGCGTTCATCAATACAATGGGCTAAGGTTTAACGGGTAAGACTCCGATAAGCCGGCCTTGCGTTGATATTACGTCACACGGCAGACACATGATTCGCATGCTGTACTCCCCCGATCACGAAAAAAAAGACCACCTCTCCAAGTTCTTACAAAAATCTTGCCGTGTCGATTGTCCTCTACCCAATGTCCCTATCATCTTTCTCTATAATGGCAGAAACGCACCCCACCTACATGATTGCGGAATCCCTTTTCCTCAATGGAAATTCTCTCTCTCCAGTGCGTTTCTCTCGATTAATGGTGGGCCCAATAATGCAGCAGATCAGTGACTTTTTAAAAGAATTCACGCACAGATATTTAGTGGGTAGAGTTATTCCGGTTGGCCCACACTTATTTTCACCATATACAGCAAAGATGAAATGAAACTCCCATAATGTCACTGCAGGTTGTTCCTGAAGCTAAACATAGCAAAAGTGTACGTGGGATAACCAACATGAATACTACTGAGTTGGTTTGCAAAAAAATAATTTGCACATAAACTTGCATCAACACATTACCAGTCTTCCTTTTATTCAAGCAAATGGTAAAAAGCATCACAAATGAAAGTTGTCATGCAATCATCAGCAAGAATTCTGTAACAGCAAAGCAAACCACAGGTCTGGACCAGCACCTGTCAAGAGCAGCATAATTCTAGGCATTGGTCGATTGGAGGGGGCCCGGAAAAGTGCCATTCCCCCTTTGCTCATTCCATTTCTCAATCTGGATCAGTTAGGAAACAAAAAAAAATGTCAATAGAAAAGGGACAGACAAATCAAACATTACAGTTAGTAATAAATAAAGTGCAAAAAGGCTGTGAGTCAGATAAGAACGTTGGATGGGCCTATCACCAGTAACAGAGATATAAATAATGATAATAAAATGAAGTAAATTTAAGAAGAAAAGTTCGTTCCAAAAAGCATAAGAAAGAGATCAGAAAACAGAAAGGACCCGCAACCTGGTTCCATTGACAATAGACAGCCTGTGCATTGGAATGAGAGAGCGAAACCTTATCGAAAGTGGTTTGCCTCACCTCATGTTCTGGCTTCTGGCTTATTGAACCTGTTCTAAATTTAAAGACAATCTATTCTTGTTTAACTTTGTAAGGAAATTTGCTTCCTGGGTCATCATACTAGCTGCTTAAAGGCATAATGGTGTCCTGAAGATTTTTTTACAATCACAATACATCTTAGCTGGACCAGTGACACATCAAATGAACCCACCAGCAGGCCACTAAGACCAACAGATTAAAGCCCAAAACAGCCATCATGGACCACCATATTATCATACGATCAAGGCATCCACAACCAAGGTTTTAATGCCAGTCTTGGTACCCATACCAGCACACAGCTGGTATGGTACCATTATAGTACAGATTTTGCACAGGACATGCCAGGTGTCAGCTCCCTAGCAACAAAGTGTAGTATGCCCAGTACAGACCAGTACTCAACAACATGTCCACAACAACTGATGAAATGAATCCACAAGTACAACATACTGAACAACATTTGTATAATATTTAACAAGATCTTAACCATAATCAAGAAAGTGTACACGCAAAAGAAAAAATAACAACACTTGGTGGCCTTCACTTCCTCTATTCAAGCATGTCAACTTTAAGATGCCAAGTTCCCATCCATATTGGACTCATTTGGTTTGTAGGAAGAGGAAGGGTCAAATGCCTCATGTTTGGTTGGAGTTTTCAAAAAAATCAGAAAATAGCTTTTCTATAGAAATAAGTTTCCCATACTTTATGCGGAGGAAAAAAAAAACACACGTGGGACATAGAAAAGTCATTTTCCCACAAGTTCGGAATTGGGGCAATCTTTTTTCCAAATATACCCTTAAACCACTATGATTTTTTACTGACTATTTTAATAGTTAATCTTAAACCATTAAAAACATACTATTAAAAATTAGCACAACATAAAGAAGTCATGAAAATTTTAATATAAAAATATATTGATGATTATTAAAAATTACCACAATATAAAGAAGTTGTTTAATATTAGCTAAAAATTCAACCAATAAAAATTGTTAATAGCTATTTTAAATATTTAAAAATATTTTAAATTTTCTAGATTTAAAAATATTTAAAAATAGCCATTAAAAAAATATTATGAATTATGGTAGTTAGACAAGTATCCAAATATATTACAAATTGTGGTAATTTTAATAGTTAAAATATTTGAAAATAGCTATTAAAAATATATGCCAGTTTTTTTGGTGTTGAACCTTCAAAACCTCCAGACCTTAGTGTTCCAAGTATTTGTTTCTAAAAATTAAGCACATGATTTTTTTTTTGGTAATCCTTTTATTAAAGAAATAACATATATTTTACACAAGTTTCTCATGAAAGTAGATGCTCAACCAAATATAAATCACTCTGAAAATGTATTTTCTATATTACTTTTTCATAGTCAACCAAACATGCAAAAACTATTTCCCTAGGTATCATGCACCCAAGCATCAATTTCCTAAACATTCTAACAAGATAAAATTCTTCCGGCAAACAAAACAGGTCCATTAAGTTTCAACTTGTTCATAATCTCTTAAACAACAAATCTCATAAATTATTAATGTTAGTAAAAATATTGTGCATATTTCAATGAACCATGGTATGTCCATAGATATTGGAAAGGCAATAATCACTCTCTTCAATAAATATCATAGTGTTCATGCATCTAATAAGCAAGGCTTCCCCATGATGATTCGATTTTATTATCCTTCAACATTTAGGATCACAATCAAATTTAGATAAAGCACCATCAATTTCCTCATACATGGATGACAACCATACTATAGACAAATTAAGAGATGTGATCATAGCACAAATGTTAAAAGCTGACTTATGATGGCATCCTCAGCATTAGGCCAGCTCAGTTGTCCATCATGCATTTGGAGCTTCATCAACCTTGAGCAATAGGTGGATTAGCAACTCTCATGGTAAGGTTCTTGAGGTTGTCAATCCAATGGTTGAAAGTATTCAGTAATAAACAGTCCTTCACTTCAGCTGTTTCTCTACCTCCAACAGCAATCTGATATAAATTTGTCTAACTGGGATGCAAGTGGACTGAACCAAACCTGCATCCACAACATGCAAATATATCAAGCTATGATTTGTTCCTCTAGATCCTGTGCTCCTCATTGCATCAAGAGATCTAGTTCTTCAATGTCGTCCTTAAATCTAATTTCTTGCTGGAGTTTGTACATTTGAAGAGGAGAAAATAGAGATGGTATTTATCAGGTAGGAATATCATTCACAAAAGCTCCATTTTCTCTGGTGAAGTTAAAATTTAAATTTTCTTATCTTCCCACCATACGTCTTTTGTTGTTCACAGGTCCCAGCAAACCAAGCATGTTTGTCCTTATTTTGGCAAAATCTCAAATCTACAATGAACTGAAATGATGACACCTACTTGTCATCAGCCCTCTTGCACACAAATGGTACTAGATGCAATTTCCGCTTAATTGACCATTTTCATTCAGCTTTCAATGCAAAAATGGGACATAAAAGGTGTAAACATCATGGTCACAATTAATGTGACAGATATAATGTCCTTCAGTTCCTACATGTGGAGAACGACTTTATTACCTGGTTTACATCTAAAACAAGAACCATAATAATCTTTCCAAACCATAAAATATCTACAGAAAAATGCAGATCTAAAACATAATTGACACGATATGTCTTTCTCATAAGGGACAGAATAAGAAGACTACTCAGAACTAGCAAGACAACTGACAAAAACAAAATCCAATTTTGCTCGCAAAAATAGCATAGGCCCAAAATGATCTCAACATAACAAACATTATGATCTTATTGGTCCAACAAGATCATATAGTTTAATATATCTTTCTCCAAGCCCAGCTTATGAAGCTAGGCAACTATTTTTCAGCTTAAAACACCAAAACAAATAAGGCTTGAGGCTTGTCCTGTAACAAGAAAGTTCCAAACTGGACCATGATTAGCTTTATTTCTCATTCAGTATATATATATATATATATATAATATAACATGCTGATTAGTGAATTTGAACATGATGCCACGGACTGATCCAACAATCAAAATAATTCCAGATTAGATCAAAACTCTTACCAAGAATATGCTAATATAGGAAAAATTTATAAAAAACACAAGTTTAAGATGTTTATTCAACATAAGATTGCTAAAAAAAATGACCAAAAAAGAATGCAATGAGACTACATGGAAGTGACAAAATTAGTTGCTTACTGAAGAATGTTAAAGACAGTAAAACCTTATTCTCAACCAAGGTTTGAAAATAAGAAATGGTAAAAGACTAGCATGACTTGTCCATGTATATAATAAGTTAACAAGAAATTCAAAACAAAGCACAGAGAAAAATTGGTTCAGACTGAAACAGAAAAGTTTCAACTATGCTGACAGAGTTCGAGAAACTTCGAGAAATCTTTCTCATTATCTTGGGTTAAGTCAGGAAAAATGGCCATCAATCTCTAGTCACAGACTTATCTCTTAGGTCATGTTGTCAAGGTTCTCTCTCATATTCTCAACTACTATCTCTATGTCCATAAACACAGAAATCTAATACCTACCACTTACTAGCATATCCTCCGATCTAATCCTCCCAAAAAGAAAAGTGCTAGCCCAACAAATCTTTATTTACTCTTTCTACTGAACATATTTATAATGTGCTAACAATTATAAGGTGAACATGTCCTTAATTATAAGGTGAACAAATCTTTATTTACTCTTTCTACTGAACATATTTACTCCTTATTTTCCTTCCTTATAACTCATGCATATCACAATGTTCACTTATCCACACCTATGCAAGTACCAGTTATCATACTCTTCCTTCCTAGGATTTTTCAGATGCCCAGTGCTCCAATTCCAACAATGCAAGTTTGCAAAACCCTTCTTTTACACAATTTCAGCTGGCAATGATCATCAA
The DNA here is from genome assembly GCA_006176705.1 of Cocos nucifera. Taxonomy (NCBI): domain Eukaryota; kingdom Viridiplantae; phylum Streptophyta; class Magnoliopsida; order Arecales; family Arecaceae; genus Cocos; species Cocos nucifera. The sequence continues at coordinate 183,706 of QRFJ01007335.1, read as the reverse complement.
GTAACACCACTCTCCACTCAAAATGCTTACATTCTCTTGATATGCAATCCATTTTGTTTTTTTCGGTCATCTAGCACTGAATTCACATAAAAAATTGCAGACAAAAAGAAAAGACAAGAAAATCAATAACTTTCTTATGTCTGATTGGAATTAAAAAAAAATTGCAGCGGAAGTTGTAGGCAAAATAGCTAATATATAATTGTCTCCTCTTGGTCTACTTGCCTATCTGTTATTTTCCCTTCAAAATACTTACTTTTGGAGAGAAAAATTCAAGGCTGCTTAAAGAAAATATGAGGGCATTACTTTCCACTTATTTTTTATCTTACAATTTTATTTTTCACCACTAAATAATGGTATAGATTGCTCTCCTTCTTTCTTCTCTCTTACTTTCTTAGCAAACAAATAGGAGCCTATATTTCATATTAACCAAACAAGGGAATGGCCATGAAGTTTATATTCCATATTAAGTTGTACCAAAAAATTTCTCAACAGACTCCCACAAGGGATAAAATTTGAAGATCAAGGGAATCTCTCCTGAAACATGGAAATAATGGTTCTGCAAGGCTGACAATAAATATTAAAGTTATAAGCACAAATTAGACTGAAGATAAATGGGCTGGAATAGGAGGCATAAGCACTCACCCATTCCCCTGGGCACAGAGATCTATAGTATGTGGCGAACTTTTGACACTCAGCAGCATCTTCACCTTTAGCATTCAAACACCTGTATTTGCAGTTAAATGTCTAGCTCATTACTTTTACAATATGAAATGGGCATTGTCAATAGAAGATGCACCAAACAGGCTGTAAGCAGTCAGCATGCTAATTGCATATTAAATATAGATATAAAACAACCATACTTGTGATATTCAATGTAGCGAGTGAAACAATGCCTCGTCTGATTTGTCGTGGGAAAGCGAAAATCAGCTGGTGCAGTTTTCAACTCAATCTAATAAACAAAACACAATAATATAAAAGATTAGCACAAAATATTCTCCACAGGCATTCTCATACCAAAAAGAAGGAAAAATGTTGAGATAAAGCTATCAAGCAACGTAACAGCAAATTAATATTTAAGCACAGAAAATCAAATGAAAAAACTAGATGCAACAGAATTTTAGAACAACATGATTAGGCACGAGTTATGTGACCATTCAAGAATAGTAAATAAGCATCTAAGAAAGTTTAGAGGGACACGCAACATAGAACATATAACTATAGCTTGAGTTATGCAATTCGGAGACTATATTCACAACTCTGGGGTTTTACAGAGCTACTTCATAAAAATATACACAAATGGAGCATTCAATATACTACAAATAAGTTGCTTATGGCAACTAGAACTATTTCTACTCATGGAATTAGATGGTAGAGATTGTGTATTTGTTGATGCAAAATTGCAATGTATTTATACAGTCTACTTCTTTTATTCTTCAGTGTACCAGAAAGGATCATGCTAAGTTGATGTAACATATGTCAAAGAAAGTTGATCAATAATTGCAGGCACCGCATGTCTGTTCATATATAATTTGTGAACAAGTAGTACTTCACCTTAATCATCACTGCCCTGTACCTTCTACAGTACCCTGACATCAAAACCATGTTTCGGATATAGTTCCAACATTGGAACTTCATCATAACCTCCTTGTAACTCAATCTCAAAATAGTTATTGAATCATTAAAAAACAAAGGTTAGAGAGTCCATGAAATAGAACCTCTTTGTACTACCATATATACTATAACTCATCCAAAGGTTAGGAAGTCCATGAAATAGAAACTCCATGTACCACCAATATATACTATGACTCATTCAAAACAAAAACTAATTGTCTCTGTTAGATAATCTTGCAATGATCGAGCGCAGCATAGTATGCCACAAATAGAGCATAGCATTTTCTTCAGTGGGAGGCGGCCAAGGAAATTATTCAGAGTAATTTATGACCAAGATTTTCTAAAACAATCAAAAGGGAGGCTTTCTTTCATCGGGCAGCATAAAAAGAAAAAGAAAACGACAAAAAAACATGGGAACAAAAGGAAAACAAATAAAACTACAAATACATGAAAAGTATTGTGGATGATCCAAAAAAAAACATTGAAATTATAAAAAAACATCGACAACCCCGGTCAACGGGTTACACCATGTATGTTACAGTTGAAAAATAATAAAGAAAACGTAGAGTACGAAGCGCTGAGAAATTGGCCTCGTAAAAGAATAAAGAAAAATAGGTGGAAGATCATCTAAGAAGCTCCGGGGGAAAACTTTAGGCACGATCCCGAAAAGTATCAAATCTAACGAAAGATTAGCAGATCCGTAAACGATCTAATCTATACAAATAAACAGAGGGGAAACAGGAGAAAGATCAGGTAAGCTAGGGTTAATCGAGCGATCGTGAGATCGATTGATCGATAAAGAGAAAGTGGTGAGGGTCGTCTACCTCCGCCATCAGTAGCTTGTCGACCGCAGGAAACGAGGCTCAGGAATGCGACTCACCACGGCGGCTCGACGCCCTTGTTCAAACTATAATGGATCCCGGTTGCCATCGCATGGCTGGCCGTGCAGAGATTAAAAGCTACAAATTGGGCCAGGCTAAATTCCCGCACGGCCCAACCCAATTCCCCGGTACTACCGCTCTTGTTTCGCTCACATCCCTAAATGTGAAATTTCCAAGTAACCTGCTGATCCTGTTGTATGATATCATTCCCTCTTCTCAACTCCCAATACAAATGTCATGTTAGAAATGCTATTGGCGGTAATTTGGTTACAACCCAGATTATAGGAAATTGCTGCAATCTACATGTGATGTAGTTTTGATAGATCCAAAGAACTCTAACAAATTATCTACAACTCAGACCTTTCAATTTCTTGCAGCATCCAGGGTGACTTTGCCGATCAAAATTAAAACTAAAATCAAAATTAATTAAAATGAAAACCAAAATGATTGTATTCTTTAATGAATTTATTTTGTGATTGGAATTAGAATTGAAATTAGAATAACATTTGAATACAATGTATTAATTTGGATTGAATTTTAGAGAATTAGAGCATTTTCTTTCCTTCCTGAAATCGAAATAGTAATGAAACTCTCTACAACCAAACAGTCAAATGGAAGTCACCATTCTCATTTCCATTCCAGAACTCAAATCCTCTCAACCAAACATGCCCCAAGTTCTTTAATAAATGGGCCAAGCTCTTGTTTTCATCCCGATCGTTCGTAATATTAGAGCTTATGGCTCCTCCCTTAAGAGTCTGACCCGTCATCACAATCTTGAGCAATCGATCACCTTGCTTCCATGGTGAAGCCAGCTCGGGAGACATTTACTTGGTAGTTTAGTTTTTCTTCTTCATATTTCACTTTGTAATGGTTGATAACTGGCCTTCGGTCCAATAGGGATGGAAGTAGTATGGATATTATCCGTTGGATCCATTTTGATATCCGAATTAATCTAGATATAGATAGAAATTTGAAGATCCGACTAATATCCATATCTATATCCATATCCGTCAAAGAAAAATGGATATGAATATGGATAGACAACTATTCGATCCATATCCGAATATCCAATTTTATATGTAATTATATATAATTTTATATAGTATTTATTAATTTTTTAAAAAAATATACAATCATATAAACATATTATTAATATTGATTTATCATTTATTTAGTAATATCTTTGATTCTATCGTCATAAAAATTTAATTATCTAAATTATATCTATAATTATATTCATACTTTTAGTATCCGAATTATATCCATATCTATATTTATATTAATATGGATATGGATATGTTGGTATTCGATCCGATTTCAGTCCTACAGTCCAAGTTTTATAAATAATATTTTAAAAAAAATCTACAATCGCCATGTATTACATACCGGCTCAGGTTGCAAGTTGTTCGATACTTTTTGCATACCCTAATTGTAGAAATTAACGAGTGCATTAGTTTTCTACCCAAACTGGCTACGTTGCAAGCACTGGTGCATGGCTTCGGATATCACTGGAGAGAGACTGCGAGGAATTGCTATCTGCTCGTTTTACATTGGCTTTTTGCATTTAAATTAACACAATACTGAATACCTTGACTATTTAAAAGGACGTGTTATTTCGATCACCAATTAGTCATTACAGGAAAAGTATATGCAAATCTTAAATCGGACCTGACCCCGTGATCTGCCACAAACAATTTAAAACGAGACTCATTGATCGTCCATTGACACTTGTAAGAACACAGGACGTGACATGTAAACCATGGGACCTGTATTTCTGATATCATGTGCAATCAAAGCAGAAACCAATTCTTTAGAGAGGCTTGGAGGCATATCAATTCATCTTAAACTAGCTCTTTGCAAAATTTTCACCATGTAATCGAGTGGGGATTTGATTACCACAATGGCTGTTGATGACCTCAGATTAACCTCTTATAGCATAAAAGTGATCAACCGCTCGCAACTAGATGTTCTTAACACGGGCTTGTTCCGTATTCATAAAACAGGAGAAACTTAAGTGGTGCATCGATGCCACGAGGCAAAGTGAGTGGGGGCACTGGTCCATGACGACAAGGAGGCCGAGGAACTTGTGAAGATGTCAGGCTGATTACATTTACGGCAGGCCTGCTACCGTCGTCGTTGTTGCAGCTTAACCCCTTCCCATGCAGATGACCTTTATTTGTGCTAGACTTTCCCCAAAAAGGGTTTTGGCCAGCCCAAATTTATTTCATAGGCAGGGGATGATTACTTCTTGAATCAGACTTGGACAAGTTTGTAGTTGTGCTAGGAAAGACCAGCCATCCATTTTTGAATGGGAAGGGAGGCAATAGTGCCACCTGTTATTTATTGAGTAAAATAAGAAAATAGAAGAATGAGAGAGTAGCAGGGGAGGAAGTGGGAGAACAGCGGAACATTCGGAAACAAATACGGAGCGAGCCGTTCTAAAACCAAGTATAGCTACTTGAAAGTTGTCAGTTTTCCTTGAGTCGGTGGCAGCAACACACCTGCAAATATTCCTCTCTAGAACACCAGAAGCCGTCGAAATTCTCAGACGCCATTTTTTATAATCCTCCTTAATGCTGATCAAAGACGTGAGTCGCTGATTCAACAAGGTGTAGCGACCATTAACAGCGAGTCGATTCTCAGAACCCTAATGACCATCAACTGGCCTTCTATGTATGACGCAACAGCCATGATTGAGTCGATCATATGTAGTATGTGGATATCATACCATGTGGAGATTATTCAATCATGGCCACACACCACGCACAGATGCTGTGGTAAATTTGCCATCTTTAGTGTAATCACAAACTTTAAAGAACGATGTAGATGTGCTTGTAGGGAGCTATGCAAATCTTGTTGAAAGTGCATTAGAGTGTGAACTAGCTTGAATAGCATTAAAGCTTGAGGGCAATCAAACTCTGACGTTCAAATTAGGTGTACAATCAGTTTTACATTGGCCCCAAATTGTTATATGATATTTTTTAACATTGGTCCCAATCAGGCCTCAATATATATATATATATATATATATATATATATATATTGGGCTCCGGTCGATCGGAGCCCAGTTTCTATCCGAGGATAGATCGGACCCCCAATCATTGGATTAGCATGAATCTCCACGCCAAAAATAACAAGCATTCCTTCAAACTAAAAAAACAGACGTCAAAGGCATCCTGAAAAAAAATATCAGCATCCTGAAGCCATCTTCATTTTTTGTGGAGGCGCCTTCAGGGCACCTTAAAGGTGTAGGCGCCTTCAGAAAAAAAAAAGAAAAAAAAAAAAAAAAAAAAAATTGATCTTGAAAAAAAGTTTCAAAAAAAATTTTGAAAAATATCAAAAAAAAATGGAAAAGAAGGTGCTTTCTTTCCTCTTCATCTTTCTTTTTTTTAAAATTTTTTTAAAATTTTTTTTCAATTTTTATTCTGAATTAATGCTACGTTTTTTTTTTTCAACCTTTTTTTTTCTAAATTTTTTTTTAAGGCAGCAAGCTTTTTTTTCCTAAATTTTTTTTGAAAGTTAGATTTTTTTTCTGAAAATTTGTTTTAGACTTTTTTGTATTTTTTTTCTATTTTTTTTTTCAGGTTCATATTTTTTATTTTTTTTTAGATTTTTTTTCTAAATTTTTTTTAAGAGTGCATATATGGCATCTATTTTTTTTTAGTGTGAAGGCACGTCTTTTCAAATATATTTTTTTTTGGTACGAAGATTCTGATCCAATAATCGAAGATCCGATCGAATAAGGATTGGACTTCGATCGACCAAAGTCCGATATATATATATATATATATATATATATATATATATATATATATATATATATAGAGAGAGAGAGAGAGAGAGAGAGAGAGGCTTGGTACTCAAGTTTCGATGGTATGATTTGTATTCCAATGAGAAATACGGCTTCCATTCCCAAAACAGAGTCATTACATTACAATACAAATAAAATATGGCTTCCATTCCCAAAACAGAGTCATTACATTACAATACAAATAATTCAGTAAAAATTTGGAGTAAGTCCCTAATATATAAGGATCCCAGCACTTAGGGCACCTTACCCTTTTTCTTTTTTATTTTTCATGGCCCTTAGGACTTATAACCCACTCAAAAAGAAAAGAAAAGAAAAATCTGTATGGCCTGTAGGTTGTTTTTATCCAAACATTACAGGCTTGTTTGACAACATTGTTGCTGTTGTCATGTTTTTGTTAATTGCAATACAAATTACTAATTACGTCAAGTGTGACATTGAAGATTGTACTTGCACAGGACTTTTGCGATCCTTTGCTTCTATTTCTGCTTTATTTTCAAAGCAACAAGAATTTGACCGATAATTTGACACATAAAATGGTTTTCAACATATATGTGCATTCGTTATTTTTTTATTTTTATTTTTTTTTTGTAAATTAAAAAAAAGAAAAGGAAGAGCGATACCAAACTGGCCCTGAACCATTGACACTAAAAAAGGCACAACAGAACATCAAAACAAATTAAAGACAAAGGCAGAACGGACAGAACATCCACTTATTGATGTAAAAGAGCCCAAATCAACTTTTACACAGCTGACCACACTGGAAGAGAGAGAGTCTTCTGTTTATCTACTAAAGACATGCATGGGTACTACCAGGAAAAAAAAAAAAAAAGAAAAAAGAGAGCATACTTGGGTTCGGAGACCAGAGAATCAAACGCACAGAGCTCGACCAATAGTCTCGTCATCAGTGATGGCCGCCACCACCCGAGCCGGACCCGGAACCGTAACCAGATCCCTCACCATACCCCGAACCGGAACCGGCACCATTTCCGGAACCACTTCCATAACCTCGACCCTCACCATAACCAGACCCCGAGCCAGAACCACGCCCACTGCCCTGACCTGAACCTTGACCCACACCAGAACCTGCACCCGACCCTGCCGATGACCCAGCACCCGAACCACCCGAACCAGCGTAAGAACCGGCGTTGGAGCCAGCGTACGAACCGGAGCCGGAAGCGGAGCCTGACCCAGAGCCCGAGCCAGAGGCCGAACCAGAACCAGACGCTGAACCTGAACCAGAGCCCGAGCCAGCTGCCGAGCCCCCACCGCCTAGGCCAAGCCCAAGACCAAGTCCGAGCCCGAGGCCAAGCCCAAGATCCAAGTCCTTCCGGGTAGGACGAGTCTCCGTGGTGAATAAAGCCGAGGAAAAGGAGAAGAGAAGCAAGGCTACCGCGGAAGTCTTCTTAGCTGCCATATCTACTCTCTTCAGGCTGCTACTAAGAAATTCTTGGTGAAGTCCGGTGGAGTTGAAGGGTTATTTATAGACCAATCTGCAACGAGTACGCCGACATCACACGTGGAATGGAATGGAGAGGTTGGAATTATCTTCAAGAGGAAGCAAAGAAGTCTGCAACTTGTGGAGATTGTTAGATAGACCAGCTGGCTAATGGTAACTCGCCACAGGTACCATGCAAATCATCACCCCAGACTTGTGGCTGAAAGGGATGCCACAAAAGATAGTGGGGTGTTGCAAGGATCCACTTAGTTTGTGAGGGCAACAGAAAAAAAAAAGAAAAAAGATTGAGTGCCACGTCCTGGCGCACTAGCGTCTGAGAATAACACGTAGGCTAGCACGTGTGAAGTACAGGGCTAGCCTCGGAGCGGTCGATAGATATTGATCCGGGTCTACCTAATGTCTTTAGACTTTGCGCATGGCTGCATGCATACAAGAGAATAGTTGGAGGTTTAATGCATAGGGAACCGCAAACCAGCTAGTTCACGACGATTCTAAAACCTGGAGCCCTCACCCCTCGTTTAGATGGGACCCAATGCTAACATGTTAGGTACCGGTGCGCGAAACTGTTATAAGGTGAGGGTGGAGCCATACGGGGATATTAACAGTGCTCGCGGGAATTCTAGATGGTTCCTGAGATTTCAACGAGAAATTATTAGATGGACCGAATCCATCATGGATCTAAGATGAATTTAATCATTTTTTCCTCCTCTTTCTTCTTTTTCGATGTAATAGCAATACATTTTGGGATGAATTCATCGTAGGTCCGCGGGACCACGGTGGACATCATCCACCTAACAATTCCTCCGGGTATGAAGCAATGCAAAGTGCAGGGACTTCTAAGGGAACATTTCTGCTATGCCATTGTTGTCAGGTCCACTGGCGAGGACTTAGTGGCTGTAGCTTTACAGCGTGTCACGTTAAAATTGTTTATTGTTACGTCTCGGTCACTGCAGCCACTTTATTAAGTTGCCTTCACCTGGAGGTCGCAGACCACGTCCAATTTAATTTGTTCTCATGGAACAGATCCAGAGAAAGGAAGAGCGTGATAAGCTGCTGCAAGCTTTGAATCCAACGCATGGCTCAAATCTCTATACGAGGGACGTTTATATATATATATTTTTTTGATGAAAAGGGACGTTCTCAATTGACCTGAGCTAGAAGATGATGAGATGGAGAGTGCAACATTGCCAATTGTCCGAACGGTAACACTATTGCTGTTTGCTTTATTGCGAAGGCAAATGCTTGTTGGACTCTGAAACAAGTGACATTTCATATAATCTTGTGATCGTTGTTGTTTCAAGTGCACAATGTTATATTCTTGATCAGCTTTGATGGTATATGGATGATGAGCATCAAAGAGTAACAAAAGGTACTTGTCAATCTAACATCAAAAAGTTTGTCGTTTAAAGTGAGGCTTGCGATCGTCAGTGGTAATGTTAAATGGGATGAAAGCATACTTTTCACATAGTTTAATAAAATTAAACGGACCGACATGACCTGTTATGTTAGCGGACCTAGCATGACTAGAAAAGCCATCTTGTAGTGCCCAACAATATTAAGGCTTCAATTTAATTTGTGATAAAGAAGATGACAACATTTTCAAACTCCGAAAGGGAACTGGGTTTGACATGCATTTTGCAAATAAACCGATTTTAGATTTCAATGGGCTGCCATGTGGTGATCTCTTCCCAACGTGCCAGACAAAGATGCAGATTATCCCTTGTAGAAAGAACAAATCTCCATGGCATGTTTGACAATTGCATCATGCTCATGATCGCTTTATTTTTGGTCAAATTGTAACAACTATCAATTTCCAAACATGGGAATGAATCTGGAATGTTAATTGAAGTCGGTGGCACCTGAATCCAAAACTGCATTAATCCTACATTCTTTTTTTTTTGTCCTTTAAATCTTCGCCACTTATTTACATTCATTAGTTGATACAGGGCTTCTAGCATCGCAGGTCAATTAGGCCAAATAAGCTCACATCCAGGGCTTACCACTTCCGATTCTATTTATTATACCGCTGATCCAAAATTGAACTAGACTTTAAAAGATTTTGCCCTTGCAATTTCTTTTGGATGTCTCCCTCATAATAATTTTTTTTTAAAAAAAAATATTTTTTAATCCATATCCGTTCAAATTTGCCAAAACATCATCACTTATCCATGGTAAAGTGCGATATGCACATTCATTTTTTTTTTTGAAAAAAAGAATAACACCACTTATTAGCTTAATTAATATATACGACTATTACTCAAGAGCGCATAAGATAAAAGTGAGATGCATAAAAGGGAGCTTTTATGCTTCTCGTGCATCTCACTTGCCTAGCAATTAGGCTAATAATCTAGGATTCATGGTGAGGAGAGCTAATTGGGATCAAATTTTAAAATATGATGATCTCAGCACTGTTTATAATAATAGATGAATTGGGTAAGCTTCTTAAGCACTCTAGTATTCCACATAAGGTTTCTTTCTAAATCATGCTCTTCAGCATGATCAAGTCCATCAGTCAGCTTAGATTCTCAACCAGCAGGAAGAGGAACGGCTTTGATTACTCTCACAGCTTCAGAACCAAACAGTAGATTGACTGCGTAGACCGTTGGCCAGCAATGACGCGCAGGACGGATTCAGATTATCCCGTGGCACGTGACGAGAAACAAAAGCGGAGCCGATCCCGCCCTCCATCCACTACTTTTAAAAAAAAAACACGCGTACGGCCAAGAATCTCCCTCCAAATAACTATCCGTTACCCGCCCCACATCCGATCCGATCCGATCCGATCCGATCGCAATGCTCTCCCATCTAAGCATACTTTGACTCTTTCTTAAACCAAAGATTCCATCGAGATATCGCACTAACAACCCCGCTCAGCTCGCTCCTTCACTCCTACCATACTACTATCTTCTTCTCTTTGCTCTCCAAGAAGCCTTCACTCGTTGATGGCCTCTGAGACTTGTGCACCCAAAGCCCTCCCTCCTCCCCCTTCTTCCCCCGCCGGCAAGATGAAGAAAATCCTCGGCCTGCTTGCCATCTTCGGCTACTTCCTCTCCCTCCCAATCCTCGGCTTCGGCGTCTGGCTCCTCGCCACCCGGGAGTACGAGTGCGAGAATCTCCTGCAAATGCCGGCAATGCGGATCGGCATCGGTGTCGGGCTGCTGTTCCTCTTTGTGATCAGTAATCTTGTGGTGTACTATGGGAGACGGGTGCTGATCCCCGGGCACACGATACTGAGCGTAGCACTGGTGGTGATGCTGACGGTGGGGCTGTCGCTGGTTGGCACGTACAGAATGGAGGCTCGAGGAGTGCCGGCATCGCCGATGTGGCTGCGGGAGAGGGTGGCGAGAGGCGATACATGGAACAACATCAAGACATGCCTGTATGATAACAGGATATGCGCCGAATTGACCTACAAGACCATCCAACTCACCTCATACGAATTCAGCATGAAGAAACTTTCCGCTATCGAGGTAAGATCAAATATAGTGTACGTTATTAAAGTAATTCAGGACCTTCATCTTAATTATACGCTAGGAAATGAATAGTTTAGACGGAACGAGAGAGCTTGATACCAATTTCATGCACCTTTGGATTATTAACAACTTTCACGTATAAAAACATCCTTTACAAAGGTTTATAGGAACCAGATCACACGTTTGGTTTTTCTAATCATTGTAGCTGCCAATTCACTCAGAAGATCGGTTTTAAACGAATAGAGTATCTCATGACTCAGATCTTCTTTTCTAATAGTATTTGGCCTATTAGTTTACACGTACGTAGCCAAGTAGAAAATTGTTTTGCGTGTGTGTGTGTGTGTGTGTGGAAGCAAAGATGGAAAGAAGGTCCATCACCATTGCCTTAGATCATGAAAATTTAATTTCACAATTTTGATGGCTGAGGATATCTGTTTTCTTTGTATAAAGTTGATAACTGAACTACAAACTTAATGTTTTAAATGTTATTGACGATGATTCTTTTGTGATGAATAAGGCTGGATGTTGTAAGCCACCAAACTTGTGTGGTATGGTGTATGTAAATGCTACATATTGGAATGCGGCTGGGAGGAAGGACGGAGGAGAAACCAGACCGGTAGCAAATCCAACAGTGCTTGCATCCTATGGGGATTGTCGCAGATGGAGCAATGAATTCAATGATCTCTGTTATGATTGCTACTCATGCAAAGTAGGGTTCTTGAAGACCATAACATCTAAATGGAGGAAGAAAGGTATATTTCTCACTGTAATGTCATGTTATGGTGGCAGTATTCTTACAAATTCTCAGTGTTACTGGGAGCACAATAAATCAGCAAGCATAACACTTTAATATTTCCATTACTAATGTCTTTGAAGAAGTTTACAAGATGTAATGGAAGAGAAGCCATAATTTTTGTGGTTACTGTAGTAATAAAAGTAAATATTATTATAATGAAACAATTCTGTCTTCTCTTAAGAAAAAGTAGAATGATAGATCGATACTACAAAATTACGGAGTTTATTATGAAGCAAGTTTTCTTCCACCTACTATGGTTTACCCTAAATGTTTTTGCACTGCTACGATTATATTGCTAAAGACTATCAGATCAACCTATAAGCAATTACAAAAAAATCGTGAATAACATTATGGCAGGATCATGTAACCGCGCCTATCTTCTTCGCAGTCTTTAGGACCGCTGATAATCTTTTATACGGTTAATTATAACCGCTCCATATATAATATTATTTTAAAATTATATATTTTAAATTTATGTTCATGCTTCATCGTCATATTTAAATATTTATCATTAGTTAACCGCTACATATTCAAAGTTGCGCCGTATGATGACTAAGATGATTAATTAAAATCCCACATCATGCTTATCATTGCTATGATCATATCTAGATATAGCCAGGCGCGCTAACGTAGAGTGACTATGTAAGATCTTTTTAACTCTAGTAGTCATGAAGAGAACGATTACAATTATAATCGAGTCTTCTAGCTTTATAGAACAATCGAACTAGAAGTGTAATAGTAGATTTATTTATCATATACACTTCATAGCTGCATCGATCTACAAATCCAAATCTATTACTGATAGCAGTAGAGTTTGTAGGGAAGTAAGTATTGTCTTCAAATGATAACAGATCTGATTTATGACAAGCTATAAATATTAAAATTGCTACATAATTTAAAAATATATAATATTTAAAAAAATAAGAAAAAATATTTTGATCTATTGCAGCGGTCATCAAAAATAACTGCTATAAATCTATCATGTTCATAAGCCAAAAGTGGTTATTAAAAATTTTTTAATTTTTTCTTTCCTTCCATGCGCGTTATCTCTCTCGTCTCTTCATTCTTTTCTCTCGAAGGCTCCTTGACGACGGTCGGGATTCTTTTTCCCTCGACGAACTACCCTCCTCCCTTCTTCTTCGATGTCATCCGGCCTTTGATTACCCCAACCCTTGATCCGATCCTATTATGATCATACAAACTATGACGACCCAATCCGAATCCCTCGGCTCCGCGTGAAATCCTCCCTCCGAGAACGTTATTGACTTCGCTCGTCCGCAGCACCCACCTTGCCCCTCCATCAACCCCTCCCTAATCCTAGCGAACCTCTCTCCGACGAAGTATCCGACCTCTTTGCCTCCACGACCCATCCACCACCACTTCTGATCGATTTGATGAGTACGAAACCTCTGGCTCCTCGTCACTATTATCCGGCCCTCCATATTGAGATGTTTCTCTCTTTTTCTTTTAAATCCTCTCTTTAACTCACTATCTTATTTTATTTTGTAGGTTTACCATTAGTGCTATCTCTGAGCGTGTCTCGGCGCCTCAAACTTTCATGCAATCACTCTCTATAGTCGTGGTATAATTTTCTAAAACTTTTATATTTATTTATTAATTATGTATATTTATACAATGATAAAATAGATAATAATTTATAAATATCTAATTATCTAATCCGTTAGTTTTGATCATGCCGTGGCGTAATAAATGCCATTGGCGGCTGTGGACTAGATTCTGTCAACGTTGATAATTGAAACTTGGATATTTAATCATATCCAATTTTTAATTATTATAATCCAAAAAATACTCGACGGCCCTGTACTTAGAAAAGGAAGGAATATCTGTCTCGCCGCATCATTGATAAAACAGGGATTAAATCAAAGATAGGAAGATGAAGAGAAGAGTGAAGATCGAGAGAGTGAGAGAGGGAGGAGGTATCCGGCCTCGCCGTATCACTATAGGGATGGGTCCGTATCCACGATGAAAGATTAGAAGAGAAGAGAGGAAGATCGAGAGATGGAAACTGCAGGAGGTTTCGGTTGATAGTCGATCAGAGAGATAAAAAGAAACGTCGGGGGAGGCAATACACCTAAGCCAGCTGCCTATATCATAAGACAACTTAATCGGATCTGATAGCGCAGCTTGTCTATCAGCAATAGAAAATAATTTTTTTTTGACAAATTTATAATGTTGCAGGTGCGGTAGACAAATGCCATCTAGTTCAGATATTTCCGGTGGTTAAGCACAGTTCATTTTGAAGAGTGTCGTGCAATACTTATCTATCGCATTACTGCTCAAGGACCTTCATTTGAAATCTATGACCGATAGCATCTATCCACCGAAGCTAATCTAGCATTTAGTGTATTTTATTTAATTACATAAACTTTATTTTTATAGTATTAATACACTTATATATTTGATAAACGTATTTGCATTATAAGTGCATCATCCAGTCAGATATTTTAATGATCTCACATGTATGGCACACGCATGGAAACCGCCAGCATCAGGTGATGGTGCAGTATGATGGCGCAGAGGGACGTTGCGTAGGAAACTGCATGGGAAGATGCATTCCTTTTTTGGAGTGGCTTGTGAGGTGATCGGACAGCATTCTATAAAGTCAGAGACGCCGTTTTGATGGATTGGATGCCGTCAGCGATGGGTATGAGACTTCCGACACTACCCCTCCTTCCCCTCCCTCTTCGATCCTCCCATCCCCGCCTCCCCTCCCCGCCACCCCCCATCCCTCCATCCGATCCTCCTCGATCCCAGCAAAACCCCTCCTCCGACGAACCCCATCCGACCCTCCCCGGCCTCCGTGAAATCCTCCCTCCGCTTCGCATTGCTTAGTAATTTTAAACCCCCCCCCCCACCACCATTCTGATCCTCTTCTGATCGAGTACGAAGCCTCTTTCGGCCTCCTCGTCACTATGCCCACCTCCCCTTGGCCCTCCATATCCGACCACCCCTGCTCTCTCTCTTTTTTCTTTTTATCTCTCTTTCCTATCTCACTATCTTACTTTTATTTTGTAGGTTACCATTAGTGCCGTCGTCCTCCTCCAGCGTCGTCGTCGGCGACCCTCGGAGCTTTCAGTGCAATCCACTCTCTATAGTCGTAGGTATAATTTTCTAAAAATTTTATAATATTATTTATTAATTATGTATATTTATAATAATTTATAAAATATTTATAATAAATATTATAAATATTATAATTATCTACATGCCGTAGTTTTTGGATCATGCCGTGGCGGTAGCCTTGGACCATGCCATGTCGGCGGCTGTGGACTAGATCTGTCAACGAGTTGGATTCAGATTGAAACTTGGATATTTAGATCCGGATCCAATTTTAATTATTGATACCGGATCCAAATCCGAATACTCGACGGGTCTGTACTTAAGAAAGGAAGGAAGGGATCTGGTCTCGCCGCCATCATTGGAAGGGAGGGGGTCCGGCCTCACCGATGAGGAAGATCGAGAGAGAGAGAGTGGAAGATCGAGAGAGTGAGAGAGGGAGGGAGGGGGTCCGGCCTCGCCGGTATCACTAGGAGGGATGGGGTCCGGCCTCACCGATGAGGAAGATCGAGAGAGGAAGAGAGGAAGATCGAGAGATGGAAAAGCTGCGAGGGAGGGGTTCGGTCTAGCCGCCATCGTCGATGAGAGAGATCGAGAGAGAGAGAAAATGATCGAGGGGATGGCACACAGCCTAGCCAGCTTGGGCCGTAATCGAGCCGATTGGAAGAGGACCTTAATCGGATGTCTCAGGCACGGAGCCAGCTCTGCTTTCGAGCGAATAGAATTTGATATGTCATGATGTTATATTGATTAATATTTATTAATGTTGCAGGTCACGGTAGCACCGAAATGCCATCTAGCTTTCACCCCTACCTCTCGGTGGGTTACGCACAGTTCAGCATTTGAGGAGCAGTCGGAGCATACTCCATCTACCTCAGCATCGACTGCTCAAGGACCTTCATCGATGGCATCTACTCCACCGATAGCATCTACTCCACCGACAGCTAAGCCTCTAGCATTTGAGTGTACGTTTTTATTATATTAACATAACTTTATTTTTTATAGTATTTATACACTTATATATTTGCATAACGTATTTGCATTATAAGTGCATCATCCAGTCAGATATTTTATGATCTCACATGTATGGCACACGCATGGAACCGCCAGCATCAGGTGATGGTGCAGTATGATGCGGAGGGGACGTTGGTAGGGAAGACTGCATGGGAGATGCATTCCTTTTTTGGAGTGCTTGTGAGGTGATCGGACAGCATTCCTATAAAGCTCAGAGACTGGCGTTTGATGGATGCTGCCGTCAGGGATCGGGTATGAGAGGAGATATGGATAAGTACGCGCATCTTAGTTATATTTATGCATTTTATATATTTACACTATATATGTTTGATTAGAATAATTTTATAACTAATTTTTGATAAATTTATACAGAGAAGGTACGACTTTTTTGATCATGAGAGGGTTCGAAATGCTCGACTGAAGAAGATTGGAGAGTTGTACAAGGGTTACAAGATCAAACTCTATAGAGGATGGCTCGAGCACTGATGAGACACTCTAGAGAAGCTTGTTCCTTGGATATAGGACTGTCCTCCGAGTCAGTGTGAGAAGATGGTTAGACACTGGAGGAGCCAGAAGTTCGAGATAAAATTTTTAACTTTTAAATTTTTTAATATGCTTAAAGTTTTATTTAAATATTTTTTTAAATATTTATTATTTATTTGAATACTTATTAGGTTATCTTCCATCAGAATCGGGAGAACCATATAGCCCAAGAGTATATGCACACTCTAGGCCACGAGTCTATGGCCAGTCACGTACATAGAGAGGTAATTAATTCTAAATCTTACTAGATAAATTAAATTTATATTTTTTATCATTCTTTTGATAAATTTATTCTTTGTTATAGTTGATGAGAGATGGAGTGATGCCCAACTATAGTGAGATCTTTCGATCCAACCGCACGGACAAGATGAATAGGCCGATGAACACCGCGATCAGGCATATTTTTGTAAGTATTAAATATATTAGTATATATGATTAGTATTATAGTATTTCTTATAAAATTTTATTTCAATTTATAATTATAGAATTAGTTAGATACGCTCGCTCGCGAGGGCCCAGATACCTCTGGGCCCCATGACCATCTATCTCAGGTCTTGGGGCCTGAGCACTTTGGGAGGATCCGATGTAGGCCTGGACACATGTCGACGAGCTACTGATCTGAGGTGAGCATCTCCTCACAGACTTTCGGTGTTGTCAGTCAGGAGGAGCTTGAGGAGGCATTGGCACGAGCAGATTACGCTGCGACGCAGGCAGATCAGGTTGAGGAGTGCACATCTCATCTGGAGGACATTGTAAGAGACATGATGTCGACACTCAATGCGCATTTTGGAGTCACGAGCTTTGAGAATTTGTTGGTCTACATTTTAGCTCTAGCTCTGACTCCGACTCCAACTTTCGGTGACGACGACGACAACAATGATATAGATTTAAAAGACTTTTGATGTATTTTATTTTTTTAAAAAAATATTATAATAAATTTTATTTGATAATAAATTTTTAATATTTTAGAATAATTTTTATATTTATTATATTTTTTATATTATATTGGGGATAAATTCTGCTCCTACTGAAGTCCAGTTTGATGCTCAATTTAATGCAACCGGTAGTCATAGAAGAGCTTCAACGAACGAGCCTTAGCCGAACTCCTTCAATTGATCGAACTCCTCAGTGGTCGAGTCCATTTCGAACTTTTCAGTAGTTGAGTCTTAGCCGAATTTCTTCAACCGACCGAACTTCTCAGCGATCGAGCTTCAGTCGAACTTCTCAGCGATTGAGCTTCAGTTGGACTCCTACGAGAGCCAAACTTTCTTCGTACTTCTTCCATTGGACTCCCACAAGAGCTGAACTTCCTCCGTACTTCAATCAGACTTTCGCAAGAGTTGAACTTTCTTTGCACTCCTCCAATCGGATGCTTACAGAAGCCAAACTCTTTTTGAACTTCTCCTTCGACCAAACTCCTTCCGACTTCTCCCTCAGTTGGATCCCTCCAACGGATTACTCCTGGATAATCTCCTTCAGATGTATTCCCTTCAGGAGTCTAAAATCCTCTAAAATTGATATATGCCGAAGTCCACCAACCAATGCCTGCTTTCTCAGAGCTACGGCTATTAAATCTCGACGAACGTTCGCCATCAGTCTGCCACAGACGATGCTATCGGATGACATGACTGCCACTACCTGTCTGACGACATCGCTCTCTCCATAACAAGCCCCATACGGCCCACGATCGAACGATATGGCTGCCACTACCAATCTAATGACATCTCTCTCTCCATACCAAATTTCATGCAGCCTCGAGCGGCCCACTACTAGACGGTATGGTCGTCATCATCATTCAAACTCCATCTATAAAAGAGACTCTTCAGATATATTTTCGCTAAGCTCTCCTCTTTCCTCTAAAACTCGATCGAACTCATTCTTGAGCACTTCATTTCTGTTGGCCAGAAGAACTGACTTGATCATCGGAGGATCCTGTCAAAGCCACCACCATCGACTTTGGATGAAACTTTATTTTGCAGGTCACCGACGATGACCTCATCCTCCTCGGCTCCAGCTCGTTCCAGCGTCAATCAGATTCTGCACCAATAAAATTGGCGCTAGAGGATGGACCCCTATCTCTGAGGTACCCTTATTCTTAAAGGAGTGATCAGACGACCCTGTCGACCTTCTTCTCTAAGGTTCATCTTCACTCTCTTCCTCAATCCCAAAAAATTTCTCAAAAGAAGGCGACCATCCAGAGATTTACTGCTTCTATCATCAGATCTGGGTCAGATCCATCCATTCCTGCTTCATCGTCAGCACTCCAACCTCCACCTCTACCGATGGCCATGGTAGATTTGGAGCACTTTAACCTGCTAGTGCAGCAGGTTCAGAGCCTTACCGAGATGATGCAGGCCATGCGGCAGCCTCCAACGATGACTCCATCAAGAAATCCACCATCAGGATGTCGAAAATCAGTCCCAAGGAAGAGTACTTGGGCCAGTGTATCTATCGCCCCTAAAAAGAAAAAATAGAAAGTAAAGGATCCATATTCGGATCATGGTTCTCCTCTGGAGGAGACCTTCCTCATTTATACCCAGAAGCCCTCCAAGATCTACGACCAAGATGACGCCCTCGATCATAGACTGTGGGAGATAGACCGACGGATTAAAAAACTCCATCATGTCATCCCGACTCGTTATGATGATGTTTGCATCGATCCTCCTTTCTCTCTCCGAATCATGCAAGAGCCCATTTTGCCAAACTTTAAGCTTCCTTAATTTAAAAGCCATGATGGAATCTCTAATTTAGTCGATCATTTGGAGGCCTTCCGGATCATGATGCTACTCCATGGCGCACCAGATGCCATATTAAGCTGAGCTTTTGCATCTACCTTGAAGGGGGCAGTAAAAAATTGGTACTCGACATTGAAGCTAGGTACGATCTTTTTTTTTGACTAGATGAGCCATCAGTTCATGACCCACTTCGTCAGCAGCCGACGTCCACGCCGAGGTTCGGACTTCCTGATGAATGTCAAGCAGAAGGAGGGAGAATCCATCTGGGCTTATGTCACCCAATTTAATGCTGCGGCATTGAAGGTCCGAAACCTGAACTAGTCTATTGCAATGGCCGCACTCAAGGATGGCCTGCAGAAGAATGATTTATTATTCTTTCTGAAGAAAAAGTATCCTAGAAACTTTGCCGATCTGCTTGCTCGGGTCGAGGGATATGCCCACACGGAAGAAGCGTTCAAATTGAAGGATGAAGAAGTCATAGGAGAGCGGCGGGTGGATGAGTCTGATAGACCGACCATCGATGGAGGACCGAGAGAAGTTCGATCGTGCTCGTGGACTCCCCTCGAGCGCAAGTGAGTCCAAACTCCTCGAACTCATCATCGAGGAAGCTCTGATAGAGAGGCACGAAGTTCTTCCCTCAAAAGATTTCATAGGAGGATGGAATGAAGTTCGACCATGCTCACAGACTCCCCCCGAGTGGAGCAAGACCAAACTCCCCCTCGAGCTCGTCATCAAAGAAGCTCCGATAAAAGGGCATGAAGTTCTCACAGGAGGATCGAATGAAGCTCGGTCACGTTCACGGACCCTCCCTCCGACCGCAAGCGAGTCCAAACTCCTTCTCAAGCTCGTCATCAAGGAAGCCCCGACAAAAGGGCACGAAGAAGTTCGTTCCTTAGAAGGTTTCATAACTATGCCCCCCTCAATGCTCCACAGACGCCAGCCTGAAGCAGAAAAAGATCGGCCAAGGGTACTGCCATAGCCAGAACCATCCATGATGAGGGAACAATAAGGGGCTCGGTACTTCGATGATCCATCATCTCTCAGCCTCAGAGCCAAGAGGAGCTCGCTCCAAATTGAGAAGGCCATCATGAGATAGAGGAGGTCGTCCGGTCCGAAGCTTATTGCCTAAAGAAACTTGGAGAAATAATGCTCGCATGATCCTGAAATACAGAGAATCTGAGAATGTGCTGTCAGTAATTTTTCTTCAATAAAATTTCTTCATTTCGATATTATTGTTTCTTGGTGCAGAAACTATGTGGTAACAGGGAAGAAGCAATCAATAGTGATCGTATTAGGAACAGGAGGAGAACTTCGTCCTAACATGAGCAAGTCAAAGTCCTTCAATCTCGGCCAGAGATAAGATCTCTTTCGAGCGTCCGAGTCAGCCTCCGCTAGAGATAAGATCTCTTTCGAGTGTCTGAGTCAACCTCGACCAAAGATGAGATCTCTTTCGAGCGACCGAGTTAATCTCGACTAGAGATAAGATCTCTTCTGAGCGACCGAGCCAACTTCAACTGTAGGAGATAAGATCTTCCCCGAGCTTCAACCTCGACTAGAGATAGAATCTCTTCTGAGCGCCCGAGTCAACCTCGGCTAGAGATAAGATCTCTTCCGAGCGACCGAGCTAACCTCGACTACAGGAGATAAGATCTCCCCCGAGTTTCAATCTCGATCAGAGATAAGATCTCTCCCAAGCATCCGAGTCAACCTCGATCAGAGATAAGATCTCTCTGAGCGACCAAGCCAACCTCGGCTGTAGGAGATAAAATCTCCTCCGAGCTTCAACTTCGGCTAGAGATAAGATCTCTCCTGAGTGTCCGAGTTAACCTCGGCTAGAGATAAGATCTCTTCCGAGCAACCGGACCGACCTCGACTGTAAGAGATAAGATCTCCCCGAGCAACTGAGTTAGCCTCGGCTGTAGGAGATAAGATCTTTCCTGAGCCAACCTCGACTGTAGAAGATAAAATCTCCTCCGAGCTTCAACCTTAGTTGTAGGAGATAAGATCTCCTCCAAGCGTTCGTATAAACCTCGGCTAGAGATAAGATCTCTTCCGAGCAATCAGGTCCAACCTCGGCTGTAGGAGATAACATCTTCCTCGAAGCTTCAACCTCGGCTGTAGGAGATAAGATCTCCTCCGAGCTTCGAACATCGGCTATAGGAGAGATAAGATCTTCCTCGAGCGCTTGAGTCGACCTCGGTCAGAGATAAGATCTCTCCCGAGCGATCCGGAGCCAACCTTGATTGCAGGAGATAAGATCTCCTCCAAGGAGCTCAACCTTTAACCTCGGCTGCAGGAGATAAGATCTCCTTCGAGGAGCTCAACCTTCAACCTCGGCTGCAGGAGATAAGATCTTTTCTGAGCTTCCACCTCGATCAGAGATGAGATCTCCTCCGAGGAGCTTCAACCTTCAACCTCGGCTATAGGAGATAAGATCTTTCTTGAGCTTCGACCTCGGTCAGAGATGAGATCTCTCCCGAGCGACCGAGCCAACCTCGACTGCAGGAGATAAGATCTTCCCTAAGAAGCTCAATCTTTAACCTCGACTGCAGGAGATAAGATCTCCTCCGAGGAGCTCAACCTTCAACCTCGACTGCAGGAGATAAGATCTCCCCCGAGCTTCAACCTCGACTAGAGATAAGATCTCTTTCAAGCGACCGAGTCAACCTCGGTAGGAGATAAGATCTCCCCCGAGTCAACCTCGATTACAGGAGATAAGATCTCCTCCGAGTTTCAACCTCGGTCGAAGATAAGATCTCCCCCAAGCTTCAACCTCGACTGCTGAAGATAATATCTCTCCCGAGGAGCTCAACCTTCGACCTCGACCGTAGGAGATGAGATCTCCTTCAACCTCGGTTGGAGACGAGATCCCTCCGAGTCTCAACTTCAACTTCAACTTTGGCTGGAGATGAAATCTTTCCTAAGCTTTAACCTGAACTGACATAGAGCCCTAAAGAGGACTTCGATAGTCACCTTTTCTGCACTCCCTTCCTTTGAGTTTCGAACTCGGAAGTGGGGGGGACTATTATTGGGGATAAACTTTCTCCTGTTGAAGTTCAGTTTAATGCTCAGCCTAATGCAACCGGTAGTCATGGAAGAGCTTCAGCGGACGAGCCTTAGCCGAACTCCTCAGCGGTCGAGCCCCTTTCGAACTTTCTAGCAGTCGAGTCTTAGCCGAATCCCTTCAACCAGCCGAACTTCTCAGCGGTCGAGCTCTAATCGAACTTCTCGACGGTCGAGCTTCAATCAAACTTCTACAAGAGTCGAACTTTCTTCGTACTCCTTCCGTTGGACTCTCACGAGAGCCGAATTTCCTCCGTACTCCTTCAGTCGGACTCCCGCAAGAGCCAAACTTCCTCCGTACTCCTCCAATCGGATGCCAATAGAAGCCGAACTTTTTTCAAACTTTTTCTTCGATCGAACTTCTTTCGGACTTCTTCCTCAGTTGGATCCCTCCAGCGGATTACTCCCGGATAATCTCCTCCAGACGTATTTTCTTCAGGAGTCCGAACTCCTCTAGAATTGATATATGCCGAAGTCCACCAACCAACGCCTGCTTTCTCAGAGCTATAGCTATTAAATCTCGATGAACGATCGTCATCAGTCTGCTACAAACGACGCTACCGGACGATATGGCTGCCACTGTTAGTCTGGCGACACCGCTCTCTCCATAACAAGCCCCATGCGGCCCGCAATCAAACGACATGGCTACCACTACCAGTCTGACGATACCTCTCTCTCCGTATCGAATCCCATGCAACCTCGAACGGTCCGCTACCAGATGGTATGGTCATCACCATCATTCAAGCTCCGTCTATAAAAGGAACCCTCCAGATATGTTTTCTCTAAGCTCTCCTCTCTCCTCTAAAACTCGGTCAAACTCATTCTTGAGCACTCCATTTCTATTGGTCAGAAGAGCTGACTTGATCGTCGAAGGGTCTTGCCGGAGCCACCACCACCAATTTTAGACGGAACTTTATTTTGCAGGTCACCGACGGCGATCTCGTCCTCCTCGGTTCCAGCTCATCCCAGCGTTGATCAAATTCTGTACCAACATATTATATATCTGTATTTATCAGATAAAATATATAAAAAAATAAAAATTTTATTTTTTTTAATTATTCAAGATCTACAGCAGCAATTTTATAACTACTGTCATATCCGTGCCAACCGCTGCCATAGGTCCAGTGCCAACCACTACACTAGATCTATGGCAGCGGTTAAGAAACCACTGCTATAGATTACCTATGGCAATGGTTATGTAACCGCTGCTACAGGTTGATCTATTACAACGATTTATAAACTGCTGCAATAGACCATTTATGGTAGCGGTTCTAACAATCGCTGCAACAACCGCTGTCATAGAGTTACGGCAATGGCCATAGTAATAGCAGTTAGAAAATCGCTACCATAGCCTATGGTAATAATTTTTTGGACTACGATAGCAGTTACAAATCATTGCCATAGCCTTTTTTTATAGTAATATCTCGAAATGACTACAAACATTCAAGTACCTTTATACAACTTGAGTCAAAACACTTAAAAGCACCACCGTTAAGCTTGAATTCATGGCCACCTCTCTCTAATGCAGAAGGACCGGCGTGCAACAGCTGGGATATAATCCACTTAATTCATAACCTACTCCTTAAATCTGTATGTAATCTTGCCAAAATTCTCACTTTAAGCAGATCCTCTTTTCACTACGCTTTCAGCGTAATTAATTTTATAATCTCAACGTGCATCAATTTTTTTAATCTTTTTAGTATACTTTAAGCATAATTAATTAATTTCACAATTTCAAACAACCAACCAAATCTATTATAAAATCTTTATAAAAGGATCCGTAGGCAATAAGGTATAAGACGGGAGCATCCTTCTCTCAAATACCACCAATTAACTCTGCCCCCTAGTAAAATTAAGTAGAGAATGGATTGATCACTGAGTTCAACTGTCACGAATTGATAAGCCGGTATTTAAAGTCGATCTTATTTCATTAGCTATATGAAACGCCTAAAGGCCGTGCAACCAACTCTTTTATGAGAATCACCGTTCAGTCTGCGTGCGCGAGGCCAAAGGGTGACCTCGACCTGCAACGCGTCAGGTCGATGGCAGTAGGAATTGTTCCACAAATGAACATGCGATCTTATCCACAAAGCTTAATTTGTGGCCACGCCAACCCAAGAGTTTTCACAATCCTTTCTCACGTTTCCTCCCACCACCTCGAATGCCTTCCACCTCTACTTTGAAGCTTATAAATAGCTGTCATCTCCCCAACTTCTCTTCACAGCAGTTACCTACTCTCGAATGTTATAATTTGGACTTGAGAGTGTGGTTGCCGATCCATACTAAGAGTGTCGAGAAGAGACTACTATAAGGTTTTATATTACTATGGCTTGCGTGAAGCCTCTTCTCCTTGCTATTCTTGTTGTTGCTTCCTTTGTTTTGGTAGCAGAATGCCGGATCTCCAGGAAGGACCTTGGTGTGGGCCTGGGTGGTGGACTTGGCGTTGGACTTGGTGTTGGCTTAGGAGGTGGTAGTGCTTCCGGGTCCGGCTCCGGTTCGGCCTCTGGCTCTGGATCTGGTGCGGGGTCTGGAGCCGGTTCAGGTGCAGGTTCATACGCAGGGTCTGGTGACGGTTCAGGTTCGGACCAAGGGTCTGGCTCAGGATCTGGTGCGGGATATGGTGGCTACGGTGAAGGCCATGGCCATGGTGCGGGAACTGGTTCGGGACATGGTGAAGGCTACGGCGAAGGATATGGTGAAGGAGATGGTTCTGGGTCTGGTGATGGTTCAGGCTCAGGTTATGGTGAGGGTCATGGGTCTGGGTCTGGGTATGGTAGTGGCCATGGCAAGTGATTTACTTGACTGTAATTTTATGTACCAGAATTGCACCACCTCACTGTATCAATAAATAAGGAGATGGCCAATAAGAGTGCTTATGCTTTGATCTATGATCTTATCTCTCAGCTGCTTTTCTTAAACACTACAGTAATTAAGTTCTGAGTTCATATGTGCAATTTGCATGGAATGTCAAATTTCCCGTATGCAATATCAAACTTGCATCGATCAAATGAGCTGTGATTAGAGGGTTGCATGGTCACCAAAGAAAGCTAGATTCCAAATAAAAGGAGATATATCACGTACAATATATTTAGAAAATCATGCGAGAAAGATGTTTCCTTTCTAATGCCAACTTGACTGCATATTGCTCTACAATCTACATCCGTTTCTCGCTTGCCCTTACTCGATATACTCGCATCATGCTCTCCTAAACTTGGACAAAATGCGACAGCAAAACTACTAAATTGTTTTGCTAAAACTAAGGCAAACTATATATGGAACCATGCCCGGAGGCAAGAGGATCAGACCTCTAATTAAAGGTTAACCTGGTGGAAGCTGGTTTAAAATTATATTAAAGGAGATAACTTGGCACGAAAAGAACCTGGCTATCTCATTTAGAGTAGCCATGCACGCATGCCTTCGGAAAAGAAAATCATAGCCATTTATACTATGAGAAACATATACCTTAAAGACATCAAACTACAGGTGATTCCATAGGAGAAATATAACTTCTTCCCTTGCCTATTTAAGGATCATGTTATTTGATTGCCTCCAAAGATGCAATAGATCAAGAGGAGTTCATTTATTCTTTAAGTTAGAATTCCTAGTTATCTTGACCACTGTGCAGTATTCTATGCTGTTCTAATCATGTCATGGAGATACAAAATGCAACTAGAATACCAACTTGGCTAAGGGGTCTCCTTGAATGGCAGTGGATCCTCCACAACTGAAGTGGTAGATCTGTTGCATAACGAACAAAAAACAGGGCAAATTGTTTCCTGGTTCTTTCTTTGACTGCCAGGTGCCCCTATTTTAAGGACTTTTGCACAGCTACAATTGTAGAGGATTTGCACTCTTCAACTCGAGAAGTCTTGATTATATATCATCGGCCGGATATATAGAAAAGATATAGACTTGCACTTAAAATTTGATTTGAATTTTCAGTTCCTCCAGTTTTAGGGTTACGCATCTGTAAAGAAAAATGTAGATACTGGATCTAACACGCCTAGGTTGGTAGTGTTCGAGATCATTCTCTATGCTTGCTTAAGCCATGAATCATCATATATATCAGCATGTGGCCAAGCATGGATGATTCCTTTCGTGCCCGGATGGCACATGGATCACCTAGGCTCCGTCAAAGTTTGATGGATGCAAAACAGGATGAGAGTAGGGTGACACCAGCATCCAATACAATGCCATCATCTCATCATCGCAAGTATTGAATAGGTGCAATAGTAATCCAAGCTGTCTAGCACCTTCACAATTTGGTGGCAAAATGTCATATCGTATTCCATCCTACTCCTTTAATTAGTTTTCTAAATAATACAAGTGGTTTAGCTCCAATTTTAATAGCCATTAACTACATTAGTCGACTAGTGGTAATCAACCTCAATCGAATCAAGAGAGTGAATGGCTTGTCTATTGGTCCCTTTCTTTTAGACACGTGCATTGTTCCATTATGAGTGCATGCCTGCCTGCCTGGATATATATATATATATATATATATATATTGTTGAGATATCCACGTAGCGCTTCTTAAATAAAATTCTTTCCTACCGCACCATTTTGAACCAAGTGCCACCTAAGAAGAGATCTAAACACAACAAACCTTCAGCTTTTTTGAAGCTTTACAATCCACTAATTAAATCGCTCATTATAAAATAAGTAGAATGGGAGCCGTGAGAAGCGCTTCCAACAAGAACCAAGTCAAACATGCTCACTCTGCCTCTGGTGCGCGGAGCCCATGGGCGGTGGTGTCCGGCTACGTGGCAAACTGCACTAGAGATTAATGTGGACGACTCCACTGAGAGCGCAAGCAATCTCCTCCACAAGCTTTGAGGACACGCCAACCCATTAACGTCCTTCTCTGATCAGTCCTCCCGCCATTAGACTACTTCTACTTCCCGCATCCTTGTATATATCCACCAGCCTATAAATAGCTAGCTATTCCTTCAGCTACTCTTCGTCACAACGCTTATTACTACTATCTTCTTATACTGCAGTAAGTGAGCATTGTTGCACTAAAAAGTGACTAGAAAATAGAAGATCTAGAATGGCTTGTTTGAAGCCTCTAGTCCTTGCTGTTCTTGTTGTTGCTTTCTTTGCTTTGGTTGCAGAGAGCCGGGTCTCTAGGATGGACCTTGGCGTGGGTCTGGGTGGTGGAGTTGGTGCTGGCACTGGAGTTGATGTTGGCCCAGGAGGTGTTAGCGTCTCTGGCTCTGGCGCTGGCTCGGGTTCGGCATCTCGGTCTGCCGGCTCCGACTCCGACTCCGATTCGTTTTCTGCTTCTCGGTCCGGGTCTATCTCTGTCCCACTTCTGGGACCTGGAGGTAGTTCATCTGCGGGTTCGGGTGCCGGTTCCTCTGCGGGTTCTGGTGCTGGTTCGGGTTCGAGCTCTGGACATGGTGAAGGCTACGGTGAGGGCCACGGATATGGGTCTGGAAATGGAAATGGCAATTAAGAGAGTAATTTTATATGCCAGATGGCTTGCACCACCTTAGTGTAATGATAAATAAGGAGATAGTGAATAAGAATGCGTGTGCTTTGAGCTGTAATCTACTTTTCTTAAATATTTCCTGTGACTAAGAATAAAGTACGTAATTCACATATGCTGCACTTTTGACTTACTTGTATTCTTTATCTAAGAAAAACGAAAAGAGTTTTGCTTGTGCACCATTAATGGTGGCGTATTGGAATGTTGAATTTGCTTCTAATAAATAACTGCGGCTAAATAAGTTATAAGTTAACTGTCGAAGAGATGGAAGCCACTATGACGATCGTTCTTTCGGATAAATGGAGGTCTGTGGTGTATCCAGTATTTTAAATACAAGAAAGATGGTGTTTCGCTGTTGTCCTCCATCACATTTCTAACCTTTGTTCTGTGGGATGATAGATGTTAAATCACAAGCACCCTTGCCTGGAATGCTCTAGCAGATCAAAGCATCCTTACGATGCCTAGTGTAGGGATCTACATGTAAGAATAACGCCGGCTGGCTGATACCAAGTTACCAACAACCAATTTACATATATAGTCTTTAATCTCATCTCGATCGACATGTTTCAGATTTAGGGGGGGGGGGGGTAATCTTCTTAAATGACATAACCGGATATGCAGTTTGGCTAGTAGTCAACCCGGCCTGCTGTCTCATTAATTATATTTTCTTGTCTTTACCCACGTATGAAAGCTTAGTCAACCTCCCCTCCATTTGAATTAGTGGAATGGATAGCTAAGTGTGAGTCCATTACACACATGCTTTTCATGTTGCAGACAAACATGTCTATTGATGTTGGTGATGGTTAAATAAATAAAATTGGTGCATCACACCGCACCATCTGGATCATTGGAAGACCCAAAGTGTCACCAAGTGAGCGACTTTTATGATGGATGGTTGTAGTTGTCACCTAGAAAAAGAAGACCACTACAACATCCAAAGGTTAGTCACCAAACCAAATGAAACCACTGCTGCGTTGCAAACAACATTAGAGACTAACAATTGGGGATGACTCCACTATGATTGCACCTAACCTCTTCTGGTGCCTTCAAGGCCACGTCTGCCCAGAACATGGAAATCAGTCCCCACATTATCACAAAGGCTTGTATCCACTTCACCCTTCCGCATATCCACAAGCTATAAATAGCTCATCCCGCAGCACCTATAGGGCTCGGGTTGTATCCTTCGTGCGGAAGACTGATTGATCTTCTTTCATGAGATCAATCATTAGATTGCATTTTACACAGTTTTCAAATTCCTCCAACTTTTTCCTTCTATCCACCTTCACAGATCACGAGGCAGATGTTATGTTTTGAGAGTTATATAAAATGCGATCCAATGGTTCATACTATAAAAGAAGATCAATCATTTTTTTGTGCGAAAGATACAACCTCCTGTAATATATTTGCAACATAAATAAAAAAGTGATGAAGGAATGCTTAATGCCTTACCATCATACTCTTCTTTACTCTGCTTTTTTCAAGTTACTACATTTTGCTCGAAAAGTTTGGATGTCAACCTAGTTGGACATCAAGGATAATACTTTCTACATTGTCTATGATGTAAAAATATCTATGGTGTAAAAATTCAGATATGGAGCGCATCGCGTCTTTCGATTAGTCTACCTGGAGCCCTCGTGGCTTGATGCGATGGCTATCTTTTCGCATCCAATCAGAATTCTGATAGCACGAAGAAAATGGAGACGAGGATGGGGTTCCATCGCTAAACGCATTAATACATGTAATAATATATTTTTCATATTTTTTATGACGAAATTATCCTTTTTCTTCAAAACGAAATGTTTTTAGTATTTTGGGAGCTGATTGGACATTACAAGGGCTATATTTCTCTCTCTTCTTCCATTTTCTGAGCGTCAAATGCTGTATTTTTCTTTCTTCTTACGTTTTCTGAGCCTCTGGTTGTCTAAGGTTTAGTCTGCAAGAATCATTACACGTTCGATATTGTTGATTCTTTATTATCCTATCTAACCAACATGTTCCATCCATTAGGAAGTAAAATACCGTTTGTAGATTCTTTATTATAACTTTTTTGCAGTTCATTTAATACAGTAGCTCCTTTGGTGGTTAAACAAAATTAATGAGTTAGACATGTTCAAACGAGAATTTTTTTTTTTAGTTTTAAAAGTTAATGTCATATAAAATCCTATTGAAAGTCATATACTAAGTCCTGATGTCATGATTTCTACTCAGAATAGTTTTTGATATGTCATAATGACGTAGAAGGTCAAAAATATGACATGATATTATGAGATTATAGATCAAAATTATGATATCTAGTTGATAAAATGCCTTCCAAAATTATGACATCGGGGATGTTTCCATGTTCCTCGATGTTTCTACTCCAGAATGTTATAATTTTAATCCTTAATGTTATAATTTTGACACAGAATTATTTTTATTATAGGATGTCATAATTTTGACTTATAATGTCATAATAATGATAAAATTATGATATCTTAGAACAGAAACATCTCTGAATGTAGAATTATAATATCCTGAGTCAAAATTATGACATTTAGAGTCAAAATGATGACATCATGAAATAGAAATAAAGTCAAACATAGAATTATGATATTCTGTGTTAAAATTATAACATTAAGGATCAAAATTTTGACATCCAGAAAGAGAAACATCTTCGAATGCAGAATTATAATATTTTATATCAAAATTATGATATTAAGGATCAAAATTATAATATTAAAGATCAAAATAATGACATCTAACATAGAAAATATTTTTAAATTTAGAATTATGACATTAAGGATCAAAATTATGGCATTAAGGATCAAAATTATGATATCTGACATAAAAAATATCTCTGAATGCTAAATTATGATATTAAGGATTAAAATTATGATATTAAAAATCAAAATTATTATTTAAGGATCAAAATTATGATATTATGGATTAAAATTATGACATCTTAGGATAAAAATAATTTTGAATGCAGAATTATGACATTCTATGTCAGAATTATGATATTAAGGATCAAAATAATGATATCCTATAATAGAAACATCTCCGAATATAGAATTATGATATTAATGATCAAAATTATGATATTATAGTTAAAATTATGACTTTCTGTATGCAAAATTCTTTCAAATGAAAGTTGTAAACATTATTATGACAGTTGTTCAAAATTATGATATTTTATATAAAAAATATGATATTATGTAGTCAAATACTTTTCGAATATAGTTTTTAACATTATTATGATATTCTATATAAAAATTATGATATCGTGTTTGATTAGGATGTCATAATTTTGGCACAGAATTAGATTTTGACATTTTTATGACATCTTAGATCAAAATTATGACATCATAGATCAAAATTATGATATCATATTGGTGAAAGCTCTTTCGAAGATAGTTTTGACAGTATTATGACATTCTCTATCAAAATTATGATATGATATATTAATATAATAACAAAAATACCTATCAAAAGATGATTTTATCATATTTTATGATATTATAGATTATAATTATGATATCGTAGGTCAGAATTATGACATTCTATTGATAAAAGATTTTTCGAAGATTATTTTGACAAAACTATGATATTATATTTTAAAATTATGATATTATACTTTAATATTATGATAAAAATACCATCTAGATATCGATTTTAATATTTCTATGATATTGTAGATCAAAATTATGACATCATAGGTTAAAATTATGACATCTGATTAGTTAAAGACCTCCTGAATATAGTTTTGATAATATTATGACATCCTATTTCAAGATAATGATATTATATGTTAATATTACGAACAAAACATCTTTCAGATGTCAGTTATGACTTTCTTATAATATTCGAGGTCAAAATTATGACATCATATTAGTAAAAGTTCTTCCGAAGGTTGTTTGGATAATATTAGAACATCATGTATCAAGATGATAACATCGTAGATCAAAATTATGAGATGGTATATTAATATTATCAAAGAACTTTGTATTTATAATTTTTATATATATTTTATGATTTTAAAAAATCTTCTGTACATCTTCTATAGATATTCTTATAAATGATCAGATGGATGAGTCTTTATGTGATGGTTTTCTTGAGAATCCATCTCTTTCTAGTACAACATTTGCAGATAAGGATAATGTAGATCCTGACGCTGGAATAGAATTCGATTCAGTAATAGATGTATATAATTTCTATAATGATTATACGAAAAGAGTTGATTTTGAAATCACAACCGTATGTAGTAGATCTAATAAGAATAATGTATGTTGCTTCAAACATCTAGCATGTTGAAGGTCAAGAAAATCTAAGAAATTAGATGATTTCACGAACCCTAGGGACATCGATAAAATTGATTGTAAGACGTTAATAAAAGACAGAATTGATTCCAAGATCGAAAAGTGAAGATTGTATAATGTTATTCTAGAACACAATCATAAGGTGTCCATATCAACCATCCATTTTCTATGTTCCTTCAGGAAGATCAGTACATCAGAAAAAATAGAGATTAGCAACATTCATATCGTGAATATACCTACAACTCAAATATACTCTATCATCGCAAGAAGGAAAGGAGAAAGAAGGCAATTGAAATTCACGAAGAATGATGCTCATAATTACATTTGTCAAAAATGTCAAAGTCAACTGAAAGAAGGTGATGCACTGTCAATGATTCTCCATTTCGCACAAATACAAGCTAAGAATGCAAATTTTTACTATACATTATATTTGAATAATAATGCGCAGTTAAGGTCTATGTTCTAGATCTATCCAAGATAAAAAATGACATGCATTTACTTTGCGGATGTATTAATCTTTGACTCCACTTATCTCACAAACATATTTCAAATGTCATTCTATCTATTTATTGGAGTTAACCACCACGGACAGTCCATCTTATTTGGTGGTGCATTATTGTCAACCGAGACAATGGAGACCTTTAAATAGGTATTTCAGTCATGGCTAGATGAAAATAGTGGCCAAGCATCTAATGCCATAATCATCGATCGGGATAAGGTGATCGAGGCTACTGTCAAGGTGATTTTTCTAAATGCACGATACTGATTCTATCTTTGGCATATTTTGAAGAAGATTTCTGAAAAGATATGCCATATATGCACCACGCATCCTAAATTTATGGTTGAATTCGATGAGGCTGTATATGACACTATAACTACAAAATCTTTTAAGAAAATATGGAGACAACTCATGGACAAGTATGAAGAATGCAAGGCTATAGATTGGTTGTATGATCTCTATGAATGCCGAGACAAGTGGGTTCTTGTCTATCTTAAGGATATCTTCTTTGCAGGTATGTCAGAATCATAGATAGTTTTTTTTAATTTTTTCCTAAGTTTTGAATGATATCTAGTGACACTAACACTATATCACTAATATTCTTTTATTCTAATTTTCTTTCTAGATATGTCCTTCTCTGGAAGGAGTGAGAACATAAACCACTTCTTTGATGTGTTTGTGAATTTAAAGATAACACTAAAAAAATTCATTGAAAAGTATGAGAATGCTTTGGAGAAAAGATTCGAAGCAAAAAATGAGCAAGATAATATCTCCTTGCAAATAAATGCTTTTCTCAAAATATTCTCATCATGTGAGAGGCAAGCAACAGCCATGTACACTAGGCGCATATTCAAAAAATTTCAGAATGAGGTACTTGAGATGGATGTATCTAATGCTAAATTAACTGAAGAATCTAATATCTTCGCTACATATTCTGTGAGGTCATTTGAGAGATTTGAAGTTAACAAAATTGAGAAGGAGGATGTAAAAAACTATACTATTACTTGGTCCAGTCAATTGGAAGAAGTAAAATGACAGTGCCGATCATTTGAGTTCAGACACTAGTACAAAAAAAGCTTATGACAGCACATACTATTGCAGTAATTTTCGAAATCGCTGCAATAGAGTCTACGGTAGTGGTTACAAAGAACCACTGCTATAAGACCGATCTACAGCAGCGGTTATAAGAAATCATTGCCATAGTCTGACTTATAGCAATGGTTCTTTTTAACCACTGCCATAGGTCCGATCTATGGCAGCGGTTCTTTATAATCACTACTGTCCGATCTATAGCAGCGGTTAGGACAACCGCTGTCATAGGTTGGACCTATAGCAGCGGTTTCTTATAACCGCTGCTATACGTTGATTTATGACAGCGATTATTTGTAACCGCTGTAATATATATTTTTCTTATTTTTTTTAAAATATTATATAATTTTAAAATTTAATGTTCATCTTCATTGTTCATCATCTAAATAATTATCATTAGAGTATCGTCATAAAAGATCATCTCGATCTGATGGTCCTAACTTCATCGATCAGAAAAATTTAATTTCGATGACTATGAATGATGATGCAATGATCTGATAGATGGAGTCCTTCGATAGGTCCAAAAATCTACAACGATGATCTCAGTTATGTTTGTAGTGTACTATCAAAGTTTTACTTCAATCGGATATCGTTATTTTGGTCAATTTAGTATAGGATAATTTCGATCATTAAATGATAAATGAGTGATCAAAGGATCAGATGGTATCCGATTATGAGATAATTTTTTTATAAATGATCTTGGCTACTATTTTAATCATTTTTTATGATGGTGATTATAAAATTTAACTCATGAGATAAAGAACGATCTAAAACTATATGTCACCTGATAACCATTCTTGAACTCCATTAGTTGTTATATGCATGTGCTCGTGCTTTTGCAATATCTACTTAACGTGAACAGTTCATATGAAAATAATTTAAATTTTACTATCATCATCATATAAAATGATTAAAATTATAACAAAGATCATTTAATTAAAAAGTTATCTTATAATTGAATGTCATTTAGCCCTTTGATCGCTTATTTCTAATTTAACGACCGAAAGCATTCCAT
This sequence comes from Cocos nucifera, assembly GCA_006176705.1. Classification (NCBI taxonomy): domain Eukaryota; kingdom Viridiplantae; phylum Streptophyta; class Magnoliopsida; order Arecales; family Arecaceae; genus Cocos; species Cocos nucifera. Next base: position 148,856 of record QRFJ01007335.1, on the reverse strand, counting down.
ACTAAATTGACATGATAACGATATCCGATTGAAGTAAAATTTTAATAGTATGCTATAAATATCACTGAGATCATCATTACAGATTTTTAGATCGATCAGAGATTTCTATCTATCAATCATTGCATCATCGTTCGTGATCGTTAAAATCAAATTTTTCTGATCGATGATGCTAAGTCCATCAGATCGATATGATTTTTTGTAACAATACTTTAATGATAATTATTTAGATAATGAATGGTGAAGATGGATATTAAATTTAAAAATTATATAATATTTTAAAAAAAATAAAAAAATTTATTTTCAACCTACGACAGCGGATACTAAAAATCGCTGCTATAAATCTATGACAGCGATTATAAAATTATTTCTGTAAATCTATTGCAGCGGTTTTCAGTAATCACTGTCATAGATCTATAGCAGTGGATCGAAAACTACTACCGTAGGTTAGGTTAAAAATTCTCAATTTTTTTTTCTTTCATGCGCGTGCTCTCTCTCTATCCCCTCCTCTCCATCGCTAGTGAGACTCCATGCATCCTGCCGCCGCCCGCCCCAAGCATCCCCGGCCGCTGCCCGACTGCCCACCCCTTGTCCTCCCTGACCGACACCCCCACCTCCCCATTCCCTGCCATCGCCCGGCCGCCCACCCCTTGCCCTCCATCCTCGACCGTCGCCGTCGCCCCCCCTCCTATTCCCGACCGTGGCCGCCTACCCCCCATCCTCCCCATCTCCGACCGCCGTCCCCACCACCCTCCCCATCTGATCGTCCATCGCCCACCCTCTTCATCCTCGATCACCACCCGACGCCCCCTCTTGCCCTCCCAGCCGTCGCCCCCGCCCCCCCCATCCCCGGCCACGACCGCCACCCCCACCCTCTCCATCCTCGATCGCCTATCCCCCATCCTTCCCATCCCTGATCGTCCGTCGTCCGCCCTCCCTATCCCGATTGCCACGCCCCTGCCCTTCCCATCTCCGACCACCCACCCCCTGCCCTCTCCGTCCCTTGGCCTTCTTGTCACGATGCCCCTTTGGGCCCCCTCTTCCTATCTCTTTTCTCTTTCTATTTCTCTCTCTTCTTTCTATTTCACTATCTTGCTCTTATTTCGCAGGTTATCTCTAGCGCCATGATCTTCCTCTAGCACCATCATCGGTTACCCTTGGAGCTTTCGATGAGACCTCCTTTCTACAGTCATAGGTATATTTTTTATTTTAATTTTAAAGTATTATTTATTAATCACTAGATTAGACCTATCAACGGATCGGGTTTGGGTCAAAATCTAAATATTCAGATCCGAATTCGATTTTAATTATCGGTATCGGATCCAAACCCGAATACTTGATGGATCCGTACTTGAAGTACTAGATCTGGATCCTAATGGATCCCGAATATTCGGATCCAATTTTGGGATCCAAAACTAAGAAAGGAAGAGGGAGAGAGGGAAGGAATCCGATCTCTCCGACATCACTGGGAGGGAGGAGGTTCATTATAGAATTTATTGAATAGCATTTTTTAGATGTTTATATCTTATTGCTCTTGTTCATTGTATTGCATAACGATAGACCCATCAATTGATTAGTGTACATAATCTTCGGCATCCGTATAATTATATGTAACCATACGGATGATAGAATTATATATAATGATTAATTGATTCTCCAATTTGGATGGTTTAAAAATTATAAATAATTTTATAGATAGTTACAGTAATCAATTGATAAGCTAAGAATTTTGAAAGAAATTTTGAATAGTATTTCTTTTTTGTTCTCCCTATATAGAAGAACTTAGAAAAAATGCTGTCAAAATTTTATTCGATCCCTGTTGCATATCATTTGATTACTATATAGAACCTATAGAATTAATATAATTTTTGAATGGGATAGAATCTATCTTTACCTATTAGTTGGTGATATGATGTATTTATTATATATTTATTTATAATATATTAGTATATAATTTAAGCTTCATAAATAATTTAATTGCAGTATCATTATTTTTAAAATAGATAAGGAGTGGATGAAGTTTAGTAGGCTCTCGTCAGAATATGAGATAGGACTTCAAAATTTTTTTGATTTTGCTATAGAAAAATTTGGAGACCATGGACTGATCCAATATCCTTATAAAAAATGTATGAATGGACCGTGGCTATCTCATCAAAATGTAAATAATCATCTCACTATTTATGACTTTAAAGTTGGTTATAAAATTTATTGAGACCAACATGGTGAGGACAGACTGCAAGGACACGATCAACATGATGGAAGAGTGGAACAAATGATTCATGACATTTTTTCATTTATTGGCCATAATGATGGTGCATCTACGTCCATGCCTGATCCTATGGTTGGTGAAATAACAAACAGTGAGAATGTAGAGAAGGTCCATAAGTTGATGAAGGATGATAATATTTTATTATATTTTGGATGTGAAAAGATAGCGAAGCTGGAGTTCATAATCTGATTATATCATGCAAAATGCTCCAATGCGTTCGATAATAATTGAGTGAACTGCATATTAGAGCTTTTAGGAGACATTCTTTCGAATGATGCATAAATTTTGAAAAATAATTATGAGGCATCGAAGATTATTGAATAGTCGGGCTTTGCTTACACCAAGATACATGCATGTTCCAATGATTACATGCTCTATTGGGAGGGGATGTCAATCAAAATAAGTGCGTGAGGTGCAGTGTATCAAAATAGAAATAGAATAAAGATGGCACATCGACTCATGTACCTCAAAAATTGATGTAGCACTTTTCTTTGATTCTAAAACTACAAAAGTTGTTTATGTCGATAAGGACATCGAAGGACATGAGATAGCATGAAGAAGACTGAACAAAAGATGATGCATTAAGACATCCAGCCAGTGGAGAGGTATGGCAAAAGTTTAATGAATTAGATCTTGACTTCGCACATGAGATACGTAATGTGAGGTTGGACTTGTCGTACGATGGTTTCAATCCATTCAAGCATATGAATATCGTCCATAGTGTATGGTCAGTATTTATTTATGTTTACAACCTTCCACCATGGATGTGTATGAAAAAATCTTTTGCTTTCATTACAGTGCTCATCCCTGGACCGACGAAGGTAGGTAATGACATTGATGTTTATTTATAGCCTCTTATTACTGAGCTAAAATAGTTATGAAACATTCAAGGTGTTCCAACTTTTGATGCTTTGCTGAATGAGTCATTCTCCATGCGTGCAGCACTTTTGTGGACAATAAATAATTTTTCAGCCTATGTCCTAATATCGAGTTGGAACACCAAAGGTGAGTTAGCATGCTCGATTTGTGAAAAAAATATTCGATCTAGAAGGTTGACACATCGGAGGAGCTTTAGCTATATGGGGCATCAATGTTTCCTCCATCGAAACCATCCATACATAAGGGATGCACGCTCCTTCAATGGTACTATTGAAGAAGGTGAGACACCTAGCCGAATGTCTGAAAGTGATGTACTTAGAGAGTTGGATGGTCTCAGTGTTGAATTTAGAAAAGATGATCTGAATGGTGGTAAAAAAAAGAAGCGTCGATCAAACAAAGATGACAACACTTTAATTGGAGGAAAAAAAATATCTTCTTTGACTTGTCATATTGGGAGACAAACTTATTGCACCACTGCTTAGATGTAATGCATATTGAAAAAAATGTGTGCAAGCTCTTATTGGCAATAATTTTAAATATCAAAGATAAGACTAATGATGACTTGAATTCTCGATTTGACTTGAAAAAATGAGGTATTATGAGATCACTCCATCCAGAGCCGGAACAGAAAGAACAGTGAAGGCTTCCTTATGCATGCTATGTTATGAATGCCTCCAAACGGTCCATATTTCTTCGTGTGTTGGAGAACATAAAGATCCCTGATGGATACTCAAGCAACATATTAAAGCATGTGAATAGTAAGGATGTCGAACTTGGAGGATTGAAGTCTCATGATTATCATATGCTGATGCAAGAATTGATTCCAATAGCTATTCATCGTGTGTTATCAAAAAATATCAGAATGACTATTATTCATCTTTGCAACTTTTACAGAGATATTTGTGCAAAAAGATTGCTTAAGAAAGATGTGAAAAAAATGAAGACAAGGATGGTGACTATATTATGTGATCTGAAGAAGATATTTTCATCATCATTTTTCATGATTATGATGTATCTTACCGTGCACCTTATGGGAGAAGTTGCACTTGGAGACCCAGTGTTCTGTCGATGGATGTATCCTACTGAGAGAAATATTCAAATTCTAAAATCTTATGTAAGAAATATGAATCGCCCAGAGGGATCCATAATAGAAGGTTATTTGGGTCAAGAGTGTATGAATTTCTATATCATATACTTAAACAAGCTCGAGACACATTATAATCGATCAATGAGGAATTAGGATGATCAGTATGAGCCAATTGAGCCTGCATTTGAGTCCATTTCACAGTCAGATAGATTTTTCACTTCATGCCAACTCACTAATTTAAGTATTGAGAAAAGAAATAAGATACACCGCTACGTGCTCTTTAACTATGATGTCATTAAGCCATACAAAAGGTGAGTCACTCAGCCTTATTTATTTTATAATAAGTAAAAAAAATATTCAATTATACCTAAATTTATTTCTTGTGCATGCAGAAAATACAAGAAGGTCATAAGAGTAAAATATAGCGCTCTAAGTATGCAGGAGAAAAAAAAAATGTACAGCAAAGAATTTTTTGAATGCTTCAAAGATCATGTAACTGATTATATATTCTTGTCTTGTACAACTTATTTGAACATGTTTACTAATTAGGTCTCATGTCCTTAATTAGATGTGGAGATTGCCGCTTAGTGATGTGAGCTCTAAAATACATGCTCTTTCAATGGATCCTAATCGTACCGTGCGTAAGTATAAATAGCTTATCATTAATAGCTATAGATTTAATATTTACAGTAGATCCATAAATATGGCAACACAAAATAGTGGCATCATGTTGAGTGCTACCACATGGTGTTATGCTAGCTCGAGAAATTCATAGCCTCGTATGGAGGATTTGAATTATTATGGCGTGGTGGAAAAGATAGTCATCTTGGACTATTATTCTAAAGGAAGGATTGCGTTGATGAAGTATGGTTGATTTGATAACTTATCACAATCTAGGATGAAAACTGATGAGTGTAGTTTTACTCTCATTAATAAGCAATGCCATCTCGACACTGAAGAACCGTATATACTTGCCTCCCAAGCTAGTCAAGTCTTCTATGTTAGTGATCCCTTAGAGCCTCAATGGGGTGTTGTTGTGAAGATGGCGCCTAGGCATATATTTGATGATATCGAAGTTGATGATAATGTTGGACCATGCATGCAAAGTATTTCTCTAGGACAAAACTTATCTGGTACTATCGAGATCCCAGACACATTTATCAGGAGCGATAGTGATGTCCATATTGTAGATGCCACTAGACGATAACTTCAACATTCTGATATAAATTATTAGAGTTTATTTATTGATGTATTGCTAATATTATTGTTCAACATGTTAAATTTATTGCCCAGAGATTACGACCCCCACCCCTCGAATGACTACACGAAGCTCCACATCTGAGCCATGCCGGTAGACTGTGCCGTGCTATGCCATGCCTTAGGTCATGTCGTGCCGTGCCATGCCTTGGACTGTGCCATATCGGTAGGCCGTGTCGTGCTGTACTGTATCGTGCCATGTCAGTAGGCCGTGTCTTGGGCCATGTCATGCCGGTAGATACCATAAATATCATATATGCTAAAGATTAAAATGTACAACTTGGTAGATGGATCAGAAAAATCAACTAAGACTCAAATGAAACATAAAATCTAGACACAAGTCAAAATCATCTAAATTAAACACCAATCCTCAACTAATTTATTAATAATCAGTAAAATAAAAGCTAGATTTAATGCATATAAATATTCCATAAGCCTAACCTAAATGCTCTTAAAAGTCTATTCCTTGACCTTAAAGTTTAAATTTAATCTAATATTGAATGAAAATATCACATTGCCATGCCGTGTCAGTAGACCGTGTCATGCCTTGGACTGTGCTGTATCGATAGGGTATGTCGGGCCATGTCAGTAGTTCATGCCTTGGACCATATCGTACCGGTAGGCTATGCCGTGGGCCATGCCGGCCGCTAAGAGAATCCCTATCTTGTTGCTTTTGTTTATTGCATTGAATAGCGATAGACCGGTCAATTCATTAGTGTACATAATCTTTGGCATCCGTATATTTATATGTAATTATATGGATGGTACCTAGGCAATATCTTTGATTATTGTTCAACATATTATATTGGTTAATATTCATTAATGTTGCAGATCATAATGGCATCAAAATGTCATCTAGCTTTTATTCCTGTCTCTCGATGGATTATGTAGAGTTCGGCATCTAAAGAGCAGTCGGAGCATACTCCATCCACCTCTGCATCAGCTGCTCAGGGACCTCCACCGTTGGCATCTACTCTACCGATGGCATCTACTCCACCGACATCTGAGCCTCAACCGTCATCCACATCTCCGACATATGCTACTCCACCGACATCTGAGTGTATATTTTTATTATATTATTTATTTATTTTTTATATAGTATTTGCATACTTATATATTTGCATAGCATATTTGCATTGTAGATGCATCATTCAGTAGGATATTTTGCGGTTCCACACGTATGACGCATATGTGAAACCACCAACATCAAATGATGATACAGTATGACGTGGAAGGAAGGCTAGTAGGGGAGACCGCGCGAGAGATGCATTTCTTTTTTGAAGTGCTTGTGAGATGGTCAAATATTATTCCCATAGAGCCCAAAGACTGACGATTGATGGATGATACTGTCAGAAACTGGATGTGGGAGGAGATATGGGTAAGTGCATTTTAATTATATTTATATATTTTATATGTTTACATAATGTTTGATTAGAATAATTTTGTAACTGACTTTTGATAACTTTATGCAAAGGAGGTACGACTTTTCTGATCATGAGAGGATTCGAGATGCCCGACTGAAGAAGATTGAAGAGCTGTACCGAGGCTACAAGATCAAGCTCCATAGAGAATGGCTCGAGCACTGACGAAACACTCCAGAGAAGCTTGTTCCGTAGATACAGCACTGTCCTTCGAGTCAGTGGGAGAGGATGGTTACACGTTGGAGGAGTCAAAAGTTTGAGGTAAAATTACTAATTTTTAAATTTTTTAATATGCTTAAAGTTATATTTAAATATTTTTTAAATATTTATTATTTATTTGAATACTTATTAGGTTACCGCCCGTCAGAATCGGGAGAACCAGGCAGCCCAAGAGTATATGCACACTCTCGACCATGAGTCTATGGCCAATCATATGCATAGAGAGGTAATGAATTCTAAATCTTAGTAGATAAATTAAATTGATATTTTTTTTATATTTTTGATAAACTGATCCATTGTTATAGCTGATGAGAGATGGAGTGATGCCCAACCATAGTGAGATTTTTCGATCCAACCGTACGGATAAGAAGGACAGGTCGATGAATGCCGTGATCGAAAAAAAATTTATAAGTATTAAATATATTACTATACATGATTAGTATTATAGCATATGTTATAAAATTTTATTTGCACTTACAATTATAAGATCAGTTAGATGCACTCGCAAGCGAGGGCTCGGATACTTCTGGCCCCCATAACTATGTGTCTCAGGTCTTGGGGCCTGAGCACTTTGGGAGGATCCGATGTAGACCCGAATATACGTCGATCAGCTATTGATTTAAGGAGAGCATCTCTTCACAGGCTTTCGATATCGTCAGTCGAGAGGAGCTTGAGGCAGTGTTGGCATGGGCAGATCATTCTGCAATGCGGACAGATTGGACTGAGGAGCGCGCATCTCATCTGAAAGGCATCATGAGAGATATGGTATCGATGCTCAGCACGCATTTTAGAGATGCCTTCATGAGCTTTGAGGATATGTTAATATGTATTCCAGCTCTAGCACCTCCAACTCTGACTTCAGCTCCAGCTTCGCCTCCAGCTCGTGCTCCATCTTTCGAGGACGACGATGATATAGATTTAGAAGATTTTTGATATTTTTTTAAAAAAATTATAATAAATTTTATTTGATAATAAAATTTTAGTATTTTAAAAATATTTTTATATTTATTATATTTTTTATGGCATATATCTCTGCATTTATCAGATGAAATATATAAAAAATTAAAATTTTATATTTTTTTAATTATTCAGAAGCTATGGTAACGGTTTACAACCGTTGCCATAGACGTGCCAACCGCTATCATAGATAATGTATCAACCGCTGCATTAGATCTATAGTAGTGATTACGTAACCGCTTTCATAGACTATCTATAATAGTAATTTTATAACCACTGCTATAGACAAGTCTATGGCAGCAGTTTAAAAATCGTTGCAATAGGATCTATATAGCAGCGATTTTAATAATCGCTATCATAGACCTACGATGATGGCTGTAATGACAGCGGTTAGCTAACCACTCTCATAGTCTATAATAGTAATTTTTTGGGCTACGACAGCGATTATAAACTACTGCCATAGCTTGGTTCTATAGTAGTAAGAGGATACTTATGCAGGCATGCCTTATTGGTTCTCCATCAAAATAAAGTGTTTTGCATTCCTGAAAAATACTTTCTCAATAAATGGTGCAAGGACATGAAATATCAATTCAATATTTTAGATTGTGATGTTCTATTCTATGATAGAAGCACCAAAAAATCTAGATAACCATAATTATGATATCTTATGATAAGTATAATTATAATATATTGTGATAACTATAATTATGATATAGGTATGCTTTGATGAGTCATCGAATGATGAAGCTTGTGGAGGTTGCCTCCATGTCTGAAGATGCTTTTAACCTAGTGATGATTGATTTGACTTTATTATTCATAAGAGCGATAGATGCTAATTATTCAGCACTAGCCATCTGATTCATTTTTGAAAAAGCATGATGCTTTTATATCCAGCCAACTAATATAAGAGACTGAGACAAATTTATGAAGTTATAGATCAAAATTATAATATTATACATTAACAGTTAAATTTTATTATCTTTAATAAAGTTTTTTCTTTACTTGATTTCACAATATTGATACAGGATGTCATATTTCTATAGAAAAAGCCTTCAAGGTTGTTTATTATATAGTGATATCAAAATTCTGAGTTCAAAAAATTTTGAATATCAAATATCATAATTTTGGTGCGTGGATGTCATAATTTTGATTCTTAATATCATAATTTTGATACAGGATATCATTATTCTTCTTTCGGAGATATTTTCCATATCGAATGTCATAATTTAGATTCTTAATATCATAATTTGGATATAGAATGTCATAATTCTATATTCGAGATTATTTGTACTTAAGAATGTCATAATTTTGATCCTTAATATCATAATTTTGATGTAGGATATCATAATTGTACATTCATATCACCATGATGTTATAATTTTGATCCTTAATATCATAATTCTAATTCGAAGATATTTCATATGCATGTTATCATAATTTTAATTCTTAATGTCATAATTTTAATCATTAATATCATAATTTTACTTTCAGAGATATTTTTTATTTCAAATATTATAATTTTGATCCTTAATATTATAATTTTATTCTTTAATATCATAATTTTGATCCTTAATATCATAATTATGATATAGGATATCATAATTTTATGTTTTAAATTATTTTTATTCTAGGATGTCATAATTTTGATGCTTAATATCATAATTCTACTTTCAAAGATGTTTACTATTTTTTATTCTTAATGTCATAATTTTATTCTTTAATTTCATAATTTTGATTCTTAATATCATAATTCTGATACATAATATTATAATTCTACGTTCGAGATTATTTCTATTCTAGGATGTCATAATTTTGATCCTTAATATTATAATTTTGATCGTTAATATCATAATTCTATTTTTGAGAATATTTTTATATAAAAAGTCATAATTTTGATTCTTAATATTATAATTTTTAATCTTAATATCATAATTTTAATCTTTAATATCATAATTCTACTTTCGAAGATATTTTTTATGCAGGATATCATAATTTTGATCCTTAATATCATAATTTTAATCATTAATATTATAATTATACTTTTACAGATATTTTCGATATCGGATGTCATTATATTGATCTTTAATATCATATTTATGCATTCGGAGATGTTTACTATGTAGGATGTCATAATTTTGAATCATAATATTATAATTTTATTCTTTAATATCATAATTTTGATCGTTAATATCATTATTATGCTTTTGTGGATATTTACTATGATGGATGCCATTATTTTGATTCTTAATATCATAATTTTAATTCTTAATTTCATAATTCTGATGCAGAATGTCATAATTCTGCGTTTAGAGTTATTTTTATTTTATGATGTCATAATTTTGATTCTTAATATCATAATTTTGATCCTTAATATCATAATTCTACTTTTGAGAACGTTTCTTATATAGGATGTCAAAATTTTGATCCTTATTTTCATAATTTTATCTTTTAATATCATAATTTTGATCCTTAATATCATAATTCTGACAAAGAATGTCATAATTCTGCATTCAGATAAGTTTACTATACGTAGATGTCATAATTTTAAAAAGGATAAGTTTGTGAGAAAATAATTGAGATGGTATAATATTAGCACGGATCCTCACATGCACCGCACCATGCTCAGTCCTTATATAAATAAAAATTAGGATAACCAGTTATAGGCAAAAGAGGATCTCATCCAGCCTTCGCATCAGGTGAAAATGCCATCATTACGATACTCCTGCTCGATGAAGGATTTGTCCCTCCACCATCTGGATCATCTTGGATTGGCAGGTATTGAAAATCATCGTGCATCCACGCAGTCTCGACTAATGTATGGAGCTTAGGATCAAGGAGAGAGGGAATGCCGACATGATCGATAGTGACAGCAACCTTCCTGACCCTAGAAATCATCGTGTGCCTGGATAGCCTTAGACCAAGCCTAGAGCATAGGAGCAACGATGGAAGGAGAGTACCGACACAATCAGAAGTGATTGCAAAATCCTTCATCCTAGAAAAGAGCAATGATCTTAATTTTTTTATTTACTTTGTTTGTCCTAATTTGTAAAATGAATGATTATATTTCATCAAACTATGAAATATATTATAAATATATTATCAATACTGAAATATCTTCTTAATTTTGGAAGAGATTGCTTGCACATATCATACTTATATGATGATTTCTACTTCAAAAAATTTATTTACGAATGAAGATAATTTTTATATAGAATCTTATATTTCTAAAACTTCTATGTTAAATGACATTTTCTATAACATCATGCCATAATTTTAACCCAAAAGATAGATACTTTCAACATAGGATATCATAATTTTAATTCTTAATATCATAATTTTGATCATTAATATCATAATTTTGATCATTAATATCATAATTTTGATCATTAATATCATAATTCTACTTTCAAAGATTTTTTCTATATCGAATATCATAATTTTGATCATTAATATCATAATTTTGATCCTTAATATCATAATTTTGATAGTTAATATCATTATTCTATTTTTAAAAATATTTACTATGACTGATGTTATAATTTTGATCCTTAATATCATAATTTTATCCATTAATATCATAATTTTGATCCTTAATATCATAATTCTGATGCAGGACGTCATAATTCTGTATTTGAAATTATTTTCATTCTAAGATGTTATAATTTTGATCATTAATATTATTATTCTACTTTTGAAAATATTTATTATGATTAATATTATAATTTTAATCCTCAATATCATAATTTTATCCTTTAATATCATAGTTTTGATCATAATATCATAATTCTGATGTAGGACGTCATAATTCTGCGTTCAAGATTATTTCTTTTATAAGATATCATAATTTTGATTCTTAATATTATAATTTTGATTGTTAATATCATAATTCTATTTTTAAGGATATTTTTTATGCCGAACATCATAATTTTTCTCTTTAATATAATAATTTTGATCGTTAATATCATAATTCTGACGTTGGATGTTATAATTCTGTATTCAAAATTATTTTTATTATAGGATGTCATAATTTTGATCCTTAATATCATAATTTTGATCATTAATATTATAATTTTACTTTTGAAGATATTTTTTATGTCGGATGTCATAATTTTGATCATTAATATCATAATTTTGCTCTTTAATGTCATAATTTTGATCCTTAATATCAAAATTTTAATATAGGATATCATAATTCTGCATTCAAAATTATTTATGTTATAGGATATGATAATTTTGATTCTTAATATTATAATTTTGATCATTAATATCATAATTCTTCTTTCGAGAATTTATCTATATCAAATGTCATAATTTTGATCATTAAAGTCATAATTTTGATCTTTAATATCATAATTTTGATCGTTAATATTATAATTCTGCTTTCAAAAATATTTTCTATGCTGGATGTCATAATTTTAATTCTTAATATCATAATTTTATCATTTAATATCATAATTTTGATCCTTAATATCATAATTCTAATGCAGAACATAATAATTCTACGTTCAGGATTATCTCTATTCTAGAATGTTATAATTTTGATTCTTAATATCAAAATTTTGATCGTTAATATCATAATTATGCTTTCAGAGATATTTTTTATGTCGGATGTCATAATTTTGATCCTTAATTTTATAATTTTATCTTTTAATATCATAATTTTGGTCCTTAATATCATAATTCTAATGTAGGACGTCATAATTCTACGTTCGAGATTATTTTTATTATATTATATCATAATTTTGATCCTTCATATCATAATTTTGATCCTTCATATTATAATTTTGATCGTTAATATCATAATTCTACTTTCGAAAAAAAAATTTCTATATTGGATGTCATAATTTTGATCATTAATATCATAATTTTAATTCTTAATATCATAATTTTGATCATTAATATTATTATTCTGCTTTTGGGGATGTTTACTGTGATTGATATCATAATTTTGATCCTTAATGTCAAAATTTTATCCTTTAATATCATAATTTTGATACTTAATATCATAATTTTGATGTAAGATGTCATAACTCTGCATTCGAGATTATCTCTATTATAAAATATCATAATTTTGATTCTTAATATCATAATTTTTATCGTTAATCTCATAATTCTACTTTCAAAAATATTTTGTATGCTGGATGTCATAATTTTGATCCTTAATATTATAATTTTATCATTTAACATTGTTGGTACAGAATTTGGTTGACGTCGGATCGAGCTGGAGTGGAGAAGGACGAGGTCACCGTCGATGATCTGCAAAATAAAGTTTCGTCCGAAGTCGATGGTGGCTCCGACAGGATCCTCCGACGATCAAGTCAGCTCTTCTAACCAATAAAAATGGAGTGCTCAGGATTGAGTTCGATGGAGTTTTAGAGAAAAGATGAGAGATTAGAGAAAACATATCTGGATGGTCTATTTTATAGATGGAGCATGAATGATGGTGATGACCATACCATCCGATAGCAGGCGCTCGAGGCCGCACGGGATTCAGTACAGAGAGAGAAGTGTTGCCAAGCTGGTAGTGGCGACCATGTCATCCGACCGTGGGTCGCATGAAACTTGTTACAGAGAGAGTGATGCCGTCAGACTGGTAGTGGTGGCCATGCCGTCCGATCGTGGGTTGCATGAAACTTATTATGAAGAGAGCAGTATCGTCAAACTGATAGTGGCGGCCATACCGTTCGATCGTGGGCTGCATGGGACTACGGAGAGAGCGGTGTCGCCAGACTGATAGTGGTGACCATGTCATCTGGTGGAAGCATGCATTCGAGATCCGACTGTAAGAGTAATCTAGAATGAGGTTGGCTCTTATAGGAATTCGACTACAGGAGCAATCCGGAAGAAGTTCGGCTCCTGGAGGAGTCCGAACTGCATGAGCGATTCGAAAGAAGTTTGGCTCCTGTAGAAATCTGGCTGAAGAAAAATTCTGGAAAGAGTCCGGCTCTTGGAGGAGTCCGACTGCAAGAGCAATTCGGAAGGAGTTCGGCTCCTGAAAAAATTTGAGTGCAGGAGCGATTTAGAAGGAGTTTAGTGAAGGCTCGACCACTGAGTTCGGTCGAAGCTTGGTCGCTGAGGACCTCAGAGGAAGCTCGGCTATCGTAGGAGTCTGATTGAAGGAGAACCTCGGAGAAAGTTCGACTCCCATAGGAGTCCGACTGAAGGAGAACCTCGGAGGAAGTTCGGCTCCCATAGAAGTCCGACTAAAGGAGGGATTCGAAGAGAGTTCGGCTTCCATAGAAGTCCAACTGAAGGAGAACCTCAAAGGGAGTTCGGCTCCCATAGGAGTTCGATTGGAGGAGAACCTCGGAGGGAGTTCGACTTTCGTAGGAGTCCAACTGGAGGAGAACCTCGGAGGAAGTTCAGCTAGGGCTCGACCCCTGAGAAGTTCGATTGGCTGAAGTAGATCGGCTAAGGCTCATCCACCATGGCTATCGGTTGCATTAGACTGAGCATCAGGCTAGACTTTGATGGGAGTGAGGTTTATCCCCAACAATAGTCTCCCCACTCTCGAGTTTGAAATTCGAAGGAAGAGAGTACAGAAAAGGTGACTGCCGAAGTTTTCTTCAGGATTCTATGCCAGTTCAGGTTGAAGCTCGGAGGAGATCTTATCTTCAGCCAAAGTTAAAGTTGAGGTTGAGGCTTGGAGGAGATCTCATCTTCGACCGAGGTCCAGAAAGATCTTATCTTTTGTTGACGTTGAAGCTCGGAGAAGAGCTTATCTCTTGTAGAAGCTCGAGGGAGATCTTATCTTCTACAATCGAGGTTAAAGATTGAGCTCGGAGGAGATCATATCTCCAGCAGTCGAGATTGAAGGTTGGGCTCAGGGGAGATCTTAACTTCGATCAGGATTGAAGCTTGGGGGAGATCTTATCTTCTACAGTCGATGTTGAAGCTCGGGGGAGATCTTATCTCCTATAACCGAGGTTAAAGCTTGGGAGAGATCTTTATCTCCTATAGTCGAGGTTGGCTCGGTCGCTCAGAAGAGATCTTATCTTCAATCGAGGTTGACTCGGGCACTTGGAAGAGATCTTATCTCTAGTCGAGGTTGAAGCTCGGGGGAGATCTTATCTCCTACAGCTGAGATTGAAGCTCGGAAGAGATCTTATCTCCTGCAGCCGAGGTTGGCCCGATCGCTCGGAAGAAATCTTATCTCTAGCCGAGGTTGACTCGGACTCTCATGAGAGATCTTATCTCTGGCTGAGGTTGAAGCTCGAGGAAGATCTTATCTCCTACAATCGAGGTTGAAGCTCGAGGGAGATCTTATCTCCTGCAGTCGAGATTAAAGTTTGAGGGAGATCTTATCTCCTGCAGCTGAGGTTGAAGCTTGGAGAAGATCTTATCTCCTACAGCCGAAGTTGGCCCGGTCGCTTGAGAGAGACCTTATCTCTAGCTGAGGTTGACTCGGATGCTCGGAGGAGATCTTATCTCTAGCTGAGGTTGAAGCTCGAGGGAGATCTTATCTCCTACAGTCGAGATTGAAGTTCGGGGGAGATCTTATCTCCTGCAGCAGAGGTTGGCTCAGGGGAGATCTTATCTCCAACAGTCGAGGCTGACTCGGGGGAGATCTTATCTTCTGTAGCCAAGGTTGAAGCTCGGAGGAGATCTTATCTCCTACAGCCGATATTGGCTCGGGGGAGATCTTATCTTCAGTAGCTGAGGCTGACTCAGGGAAGATCTTATCTTCTGCAGTCGAAGTTGGCCAGGTCACTCGGAAGAGATCTTATCTCTAGCTGAGGTTGACTGGGATGCTTGAAAGAGATCTTATCTCTGACCGAAGTTGAAGCTCGGGGGAGATCTTATCTCCTACAATCGAGATTGAAGGTGGAGCTCAGGGGAGATCTTATCTCCAATAGTCGAGGTTGGCCCGATCACTCGGAGAGGTCTTATCTCTAGTCAAGGTTGACTCGGACGCTCGGAAGAGATCTTATCTTTAGCCGAGATTGAAGTTCGGAGGAGATCTTATCTCCTGCAACTGAGGTTAGCTCGAGAGAGATCTTATCTCCAACAGCCGAGGATGACTCGAAAAAGATCTTATCTCCTATAGCCGAGGTTGAAGCTCGGAGGAGATCTTATCTCTGATCGAGGTTGACTCGATCGCTCGAGAGAGATCTTATCTCTGATCGAGATTTACTCGATCGCTCGGAAGAGATCTTATCTCTAGCTGAGGTTGGCTCGGATGCTCGAAAGAGATCTTATCTCTAGTCGAGGTTGGCTCGAATGCTCGAAAGAGATCTTATCTCTAGCTGAGGTTGACTCGGACATTCGAAAGAGATCTTATCTCTAGTCGAGGATGACTCGATCGCTCGAAAGAGATCTCATCTCTGGTCGAGATTAACTCGAATGTTCAAAAAGATCTTATCTCTAGCCGAGGTTGGCTCGGTCGCTCAAAGAGATCTTATCTCTAGCCGAGGTTGAAGCTTGGAGGAGATCTTATCTCTGATCGAGGTTGACTCGGTCGCTCGGAAGAGATCTTATCTCTTAGTTGAGGTTGTTGCGGAAGCTCGGGAGAGATTTTATCTCTGGCCGAGGTTGACTTGATCGCTCGAGAGAGATCTTATCTCTGACCGAGGTTGACTCGATCCCTCGGAAGAGATCTTATCTCTGACTGAGGTTGGCTTGGACGCTCGAAAGAGATCTTATCTCTAGCCGAGGTTGGCTCAGATACTCAAAAGAGATCTTATCTCTAGTCAAGGTTGGGTCAATCGCTCGGAGAGATCTTATCTCTAGCTGAGATTGACTCGAATGCTCGGGAGAGATCTTATCTCTAGTCGAGGTTGACTCGGTCGCTCGAAAGAGATCTCATCTCTGGTCGAGGTTGGCTCGGATGCTCGGGAGAGATCTTATTTCTAATCGAGGTTGACTCGATCGCTCGAAAGAGATCTTATCTCTGATCGAGATTGACTTGGATGCTCGAAAGAAATCTTATCTCTGATCGAGATTGAAGGACTTTGACTTACTCATGTTAGGACGACGTTCTCCTCCTGTTCTGAATATGGCCACTATTGATTTCTCCTTTCCTATCATCACATAGTTTTTACACCGAAAAATAATAATATTAAAATGAAGAAATTTTATTGAAAGAAAATTACTTGCAGCATATTTCCAAATTCTTTGTATTTCAAGGTCGTGGGAGCGTTGTTCCTCCGAGTTTTTTCAAGCGATAAGCTTCGAGCCGGATGACCTCCTCTATCTCATGCTGGCCTTCTTAATTTGGAGCGAGCTCCTCTTGGCTTTGAGGCTGAGAGATGACGGATCATCGAAGTACCAAGCTCCCCCAGAGGTAACGTTGATGACGTCGGAAGGTGGCCGACCTCCTTGTTGTTCTTCCATCATGGGTGGTTCTGACTACGATAGTGCCCTTTGCCGATCTTCTTCTGCTTTAGACTGGCATCGATGGAATTGATCCAACCGGCCCCTTCTGATGAGCTCCTCGATTCTATCTCGGAGCTAAATGCATTCATCAGTATTATGGCCGTGGTCACGATGGTAGAGACAGTATTTGCTTCGATTGCGCTTATTCGGGGTAGACCGTAATTCCTCTGATCTTGATAGTTGACTCTTAATTTTTATTAGAACTTGAGTTTGAGGAGCATAAAGGGGGGCTAGTTGTGGAACCTTCCGAGATGAGAACTTCTTCGCACCCTTCTATCAGGGCTTCCTTGATGATGAGCTTGAGAAGTTCAGGCTCGTTTGCGCCCGGAGGAAGTCCGTGAGCGTAGCCAAACATCACTCGGCCCTCCATCGATGGTGGGTCTATTAGACTCGTCCATCCACCGCTCTCCTAAGACTTCTTCATCCTTCAACTTGAAGGCTTCTTCTGCATGGGCATATTCCTCGGTCCGAGCCAACAGATCGGCAAAGTTTCTGGGATACTTCTTCTCTAGAGAGAACAGCAAGTCATTCTTTTGAAGGCCATCTTTGAGTGCGGCCATGGCAACAGACTGATCTAGATTTCGAACCTTCAAAGCAGCAGCGTTAAACTGGATGACATAAGCTTAGATAGATTCTTTTTGCTTCTGCTTGACATTCATCAGAGAATCCAAACCTCGGCACGGACATCGGCTGCTGACGAAGTGAGCCGTAAATTAATGGCTCATCTGATCAAAAGAGAAGATCGTACCTAGCTTCAACATTGAATATTAGTTTCTTGCCACTTTCTTTAAGGTAGATAAAAAAGCTCGGCATAATATGGCGTCTAGTGCACCATGGAGTAGCATTATGATTCGGAAGGCTTCCAAATGATCAACTGGATTAGAGATTCCATCGTAGCTTTCAAATTGAGAGAGCTTGAAGTTCAGCAAAATGGACTCTTGCATAATTCGGAGAGAGAAGAAGGGATCGATGCAGACATCCTCATAACGAGCCGGGATGATATGGTAGAGTTTCTTAATCCATCGGTCCATCTTCCGTAGTCTATGATCAAGGGCGTCGTCTTGGTTGCAAATCTTGGAGAGCTTCCAGCTATGAATGGAAAAGATCTCCTTTAGAGGAGAACCATGATCCGAACACAGATTCTCTGCTCTCTATTTTTTCTTTCAGGGATGATGGGTATGCTAGCCCGTGTACTCTTCTCTGGGGTCGATTTTCAATATTCTGATGGCGAATTTTCTGGTGGAGTCACCATCGGGGGCTGCTGCATGGCTTGCACCATCTCGATGAGGTCCTAAATCCACTGCATCAGCAGGTTGAACTGCTCCGTATCTACCACGGCTATAGGTGGAACCTGAGTTCCCGAGGCTGAAGTGGAAGCAGATGGATCTGGATGGGATCGGACCACGAAGGCCGTCGATCATCGGGTCGAAGCTCTCTTAGGAGACATGTTCTCTCAGAAAAGAACTCTAGAAAGAAAGAAGAAAGATCTCTAGAGAGGAAAGAGAGAGATCATCACTGAGCACTCCTTTAAGAGCAAGAAAACCTCAAGAACATAGGGTCCTTCCTTTAGCGCCAATTCTATTGGTGCAGAATTTGGTTGACGTCGGATCGAGCTACAGTGGAGGAGGATGAGATCACCGTTGGTGACCTACAAAATAAAGTCCCATCCAAAGTTGGTGGTGGCTCCGGCAGGACTCTCCGATAATCAAGTCAGCTCTTTTGACTAATAGAAATGGAGTGCTCAGGAATGAGTTCAATAGAATTTTAGAGGAAAGAGGAGAGCTTAAAGAAAACATATCTCGAGGATCTCTTTTATAGATGGAGCTTGAATGATGGTGACGACCATACCATCTGATAGCGGACCGCTTGAGGCCGCATGAAATTCGATACGAAGAGAGAAGTATCGTCAGACTGGTAGTGACGATCATGTCGTTCGATCGTAGGCTGTATGGGGCTTGTTACGGAGAGAGCGGTGCCATCAGACTAATAGTGGCGGTCATGCCATCCAATCGTAGGCCACATGGGGCTTGTTATGGAAAGAATGGTGTCGTCAGACTGATAGTGGTAATCATGCCGTCCGATCGTGGGCCACGTGGGGCTTGTTACGAAGAGAGTGATATCGCCAGACTGATAGTAGCGACTATATCATCTGGTGGAAGCATGCATTCAGGGTTTGACTGTAAAAGTAATCCGAAATGAGATTGGCTTCTATAGGAATCCAGCTGCAAGAGCAATCCAAAAAGAGTTCGACTTTCGAAGGAATCCGAACTATCGGAGCGATTCGAAAGAAGTTTGGCTTCTGAAGGAGTCTGAACTACAGGAGCGATTCAGAAAGAGTTCAGCTCCTAGAGAAATCTGACTGAAAAAAAAAATTTGGAAGAAGTTTGGCCCTTGGAGGAGTCCGACTGTAGGAGCGATCCGAAAGGAGTTTGGCTCCTGAAGAAATCTTATTGCAAGAGCGATCTGGAAGGAGTTCGATCGAGTTTTGACCGCTGAGGACCTCGGAGGAGCTCAGCTATCGTAGGAGTTCGACTAGAGGAGAACCTCGAAGGAAGTTCGACTTCCGTAGGAGTCTGACTAGAGGAGAACCTCAGAGGGAGTTCGGCTCCCATAGAAGTCCGACTGAAGGAGGGGTTCGGAGGAAGTTTGGCTTCCATAGAAGTCCAACTGAAGGAGAACCTCGGAGGAAGTTCAGCTTCTGTAGGAGTCCGACTGAAGGAGAACCTCGAAGGAAGTTCGACTTCCATAGAAGTCCGATTGAAGGAGGGGTTCGAAGGGAGTTTGGCTCTCGTAGAACTCTGACTGAAGAAGAACCTCGGAGAAAGTTTGGCTCCTATAGAAGTCCAACTGGAGGAGAACCTCAGAGGGAGTTCGGCTTCCGTAGGAGTCCGACTGAAGGAGAACCTTGAAGGAAGTTCGGCTTCCATAGAAGTCCGACTAAAGGAGAACCTCGGAGGGAGTTCGGCTTCTGTAGGAGTCCGACTGGAGGAGAACATCGGAGGGAGTTCAGCTGGGCTCAGTCGTTGAGGAGTTCGATCAGCTGAAGGAGTTCGACTAAGGCTTGTCCGCCGTGGCTACTGGTTGCATTAGACTGAGCATCAAGTTGGACTTCGATGGAAGCAAAATTTATCCCCAATAAATATCATAATTTTGATCCTTAATATCATAATTCTGACGCAGAACATTATAATTCTACGTATGAAATTATCTCTATTCTAGGATGTTATAATTTTGATCCTTAATATCATAAATTTGATCATTAATATCATAATTCTATCTGGATGTCATAATTTTGATCCTTAATATTATAATTTTATTCTTTAATGTCATAATTTTGACATCATGTTTTGAAAGATTGACATTTGCTATGTCCAGATAATAAATTGCACTCTGATTATCTGTATTCAGTGTTAACCAAAAATAATCTATCATATAATGTTAAAAAATTATATTTTTATATGAAATTTCATCTTATCATAACTATACAATTTGACAATCTTGTATTCAGTGTCATACAAAGAAATGATTTGCTTAAAATGATAAATTCACTGTAATACAAGGTATTCACTCTCTTACAATGATACAAAGAATTTTTTTTTGTCACTGTGATACAAAAAAAAATTTCTATCAGTGGACTCCAACTTTGTCAATGACAGTAGTCACTCTTTATTCGAGCCCTTCTTTTATAATTTTTGCAGCAAGTTTCTTCCAATATTGAACAATGTTAGCTTGGTTGAAGTTCCATTTCTATGATCTATCCTTGCAAGCAAGATAGTCCATATACTTCAAGCAGTAAAGACCACAATCTAAAAAATTCGAAGGCTAGGAAGGGCAGTCTTCATCTTCTTCCATATTTTATTCACCCACTTCTGCATTATCATAATATATGTAGAATATGGCTCCTAGTATCTTATGCCACTTCCTAGCACTAGTCTTATATTTGGCATTACACTTAATAGAGTTTAGATGAATAATTTTTTTTGCATCCATATCCATAACTACCAAGTACCAGTGGACGTTATCTATGTTGATGATGCTGAAAAAAAGCCTAAATTTCTTCTTATCAACATTACTAACTCGACCAAAAATGAGCTCTCCCATCGTGCCAGCTAGCTCATGATATATTACTGTCGATTGAATACACATGTCGACTATCATTATGGGAGCAACGATGCACTTATGGTATAAATCTAGTCGTTTCCTTCTTTTTTACAAAGAAAGTCCTAACCAGCATCAATTATCTATTCATGAAAATCATTGTGTTATGATGTGAAAAAATAGAAATAAAAATACATATTATATCTAGAATAAAAAATAAGAATTGAAATCTAAACAAGAGTTGAATCCTTACATCGTCAATTATCATCCGTGCAAATAGGAGGTCATAAAGATTGGATCTAGTGATGCTGCCTCCTTCAGCATTGTTGAAGACAATCTCACTATAATAAAAAATAGAAGGATATCATAAATCATAAGTAGGTACTATATTATACAGAATATCATGGATGTCATAAATCACTTACAAGTTAATTCTTTCAGACAAGAATATCTCGATAATGGCATCTTCCTCCTAAGATAATGATTCTTTTCTTTGATATTCGCATGAATTTTTGATGAATCTATGTGTTAAAAGATCAGGTTAAAAAATATAATGTAGTATGAAGATCTTATAATATTGATGAAAAAGACATGTATGTCTGCCTCATCTTTATTTCGTTAAACACTTGATATATTTGATAGGTCCAGAAATGGTACTTCTTTGGATTTTGATTCTGTCTTAGTCTTTTTTATTGGCATGCGGGTCTCATAATTTGGATCTTTTATCAGATGGGAGGCCTTGTGCACCTTGTGTTCTTTTTTTACCTTCCTCTCGAATGAATATGTCAGCATTTTTGGCTTATCCTTCTTATTTTTCTCCTCCTTCTTTGCCGCCACCTTCTTTTCTTCCTCCCTATTTCTTTCTTCCTTCTCCCTCTTCTTCTTCTCCATTATCTTCTCCTTCTTCATTTTTCTTTCTTCATGCTTCCTCTTCTTCTTATCCCCCTCCTTCTTCTCCTCTTGCATCCTTTTCTCCTCCTCCTCCCTTTTTTTTCTTCATCCTTCATCTTCTTCTCATCCTTCTTCTTCTTCTCCTCTTCCATCTTCTTCTCATTCTCTTCCTTCCTCTTTCTTTCTTCCTGCTCCCTCTTTTTCTCCTCTTCCTCCCTCTTCTTCTCCTCCTCCTCCTCCTTCTTTTTTTCCTCCTCCTTATAATTCTCCTTCCTCTTTTCCTCATCCTCCTTCTTCTTCTCCTCCTCATCCTTCCTTCTTCTCTTTTCCTCCTCCTCCTCCTCCTTCTTTTCCGCATCTTTTTTCTTCTTTTCCTCCTCCTCCTTCCTATTCTCCTCCTTCATCAATTTTCTTTCTTTCTTTTCCTCCTTCTTATCCTCCTTCATTTTTTTCTTTCTTCCTTCTCTTTCTTTCTCTTCTTCTCCTCTTCTTCATCCTCTTCATCATCTTCCTCCTCTTTCCATTTTTCTTCTTCATCCTCCTTTCATTTTTTTATCCTTGATCTCTTTCCGATCAAGAATTTCAATAGCTTATTATGAATGAAGATCTTTTTTTTCTAAACTCTTCAATTTCAATCCTTAACTATGTATACATGGCACAGCCAATCGAAATAGGTTCCTCCAATTTTGCTTCATCAGTACTATAAGTATTTTTTTTCTTTCTTTACAGAACTAAGAAGCCAGTGCTCCTGTGAGATAGGTCGAAGAGCATCTTCGATCTGATAATATAAAAGAAGAAATACAAATCAAAAAATCTCATAACTTTAAAGAATGTAATCTGAATGTATTCTAGCTAAAATATCATAATTTCACATAAAATATCATAATAAAGTCTTTAAAAATTTTTTTGACAATACCATATCATAATTTCACCTAAAATATCATCATTTTATTCTAGAATATCATAATAATATCAAAACACATATTATGAAGATAATTTTGCTACTGGATATTATAATTTTTACATGAAATATCATAATTTTGATATACAATATCGTAATAATATCTCAAACCTTTTTTTGAAAGAATTTTGCATAAAAAAATTATAATTATAACATTAAGTATCATAATTTTGATACAGTATATCATAATTTTTATTAAGACATAACTTTCGAAGATATTTTGCAAACATGATATTATAATTTTAACAAAAATATCATCATTTTGATATAGAATGTCATAATAATATCAAAATATATATTTAAATTATAATTCACTATTAGTTATCATAATTTTGATCTTTAATATCATAATTTTGATACAGAATATTATAACAATATCTAAAGTCAAAATTTTTTGACATTAAATATCATAATTTTGAGACAGGATGTCATAAATTTTATAAAAAATGACTTCTGTTGGTATTTTCCTCAGATGATGTCGTAATTTAACATAAAATATAATCATTTTGATATAGAATGATCATTAATGTCAAAAAATATATTTGAAAAGTATTATATGATAAACTAAAAAATATATGACATCATGTGACATTCTATGATAGCTTATTATTGTCAGTTTATCTTGTGGAATTAGATGTTGTCAAAATTTATATCGTAGCTTTTTTTTCAGTAGACATGCCACCTCAATAATTGTGAAAATTTTTAAGGATCAAATGTCGATCGAATATTTGTGTGCTCCAGGAACCACACCTACACACGAGCATTTTCACAAAATAGACTATAGAAGAATTTGTAAAAATATAAAAGACTACACTCTAAAAATAAAATGATTTAAGTTTACCATAAGGATTGCCGAACAGCCAAGAAGAGTGGGCTGTCTCCTTTCCTTGTCAACCCTCTTTGCTTTGTGAGGCTTTCTTGATCTCAGATAGTCAGCAATCTCTGGGAGGACCTCAACCACTAGGTTCTTAATGAAAATGGCCCAAGCAAAAGATCCTAATTGAGATAAATTATCCAAAAATGGGATCACATCTCTTGGACAAATTTGGTTTGACTTTGGAGCCAAGAAAAGCACAAAAATGTATGCTATCCAAAGCCTGACGGTATCCTCAATATTCTCTTTTCTTTTTGATGATTTTAGCTGACTAATCAAAGACTCCAACTCTTTATATTATAGCTGCAAATGTTTTCCAAATCTATCGAACAGCTTCCCCTTCTTCTTTAGCTTTTCGTCTATTGAGATTTTCATATCGTGACATGGAAGACTGACGATTAGTGCCACTTCCTTCGTACTAAATGTTATTATTTTTTCTACAATAATAAATTGATCTTCTTCAATGTGACATTTTATGATGTTAGAGAGGAGTACCCCATCTACCAAAAATGGCTACATGTTAATAAAAGCACCGAATGGAGTCTTTCGGATGAGCTGAATGTGCTCAAGAGAAAAGTTGATATTTTGGACATTATGAACATAAACTCCAGGTTTACAGGCGTTCTTAAAAATTAGAGTCCTTCTTTCAAAAAAATGGAAGAAAATTTGAGATGACACTGCAAGAAAAAAATTGAATTATCAACAATAAGAACTCAAAGTAATAAACAGCAAGTCATAATCTTGACTAAAGAATATCTTACGGAGGTGCTTTGCCTAGTAGATGTTATAAGTTTAATAAAATTATCATATTTTGATATAGAATCTTATAATAATATCAAAATTATGACATCATGTTAAAAAAATAAATACAAAAGTAGAAATATGAATCCTATGTCAAAATTATAATATTAAGAATTAGAATTATGACATCCTATATCAAAATTATGATATTAATGATCAAAATTATAGTATTTTGAAGAAAAAATATCAACAAAGTCAGAACTATAACATCCTATGTCAAAATTATGATATTAAAAATCTAAATTATGACATCCTGACATAGAAAAATTACCGAATGTAGAATTATGATATTTTGAGTCAAAATTTTGATAAAAAAATTAATAATAATATCAAAAATCATATTTTGATAAAAATTTGACTGTTGAATGTCATAATTTTTATATGAAATATCATAATTTTGACGTAGGATGTCAGAATAATGTCTAAAACTATCTTCTGAAGAATTTTACATAAGAATGATACAGGATGTCATTATTTTTATTAAAGAATATCTTACAAAGGTCTTTAGCAAACATGATATTATTATTTTAAGTAAAATATCATAATTTCATATATAATATCATAATGATATCAAAAACTAGATTCAAAATATATTTTTACTACATGATATCATAATTTTTATCTAAAATATCATAAATTCGAACATTGTTGATGCAGAAATTGGTCGTCGCCAGAGGTCGCAGGAGTTGAGGCCGGTGAGATCGCCATCGAGGATCTGCAAAATAAAATTCCGTCCGAAGCCGGTGGGAGGTGCCTCCGATAGGACCCTCCGATGGTCAAGTCAGCTCTGGCCAACAGGAATAGAGTGCTCGAAATGAGTTTCGGAGCTTAGAGTAGAAGAGGAGAGCTTAGAGATCAGAGAGATCAGAGTTAGCATATCTGGAGGGTCCTTTATAGGTGGAGCTTAGTTGATGATGACGGCCATACCGTCTGATAGAGAATGGAGTTCGATACGAAGAGGAAGGCATCGTCAGGTGGGTGGTGACAGCCATATTGGCAGATCGTGGGCCGCATGGGACTGGTTACGGAGAGAGTGATGTCGCCAGTGGTGCAGCCATATCGTTCGATCTTGTTGTCTGTTGCAGACTGATGGCGATAGATCATCCAGAGGAGTTCGAACTTGTAGGAGAGTTCGGCTGAAGGGAAAGCTCGGGAGGAGCTCGACCGTAGAGGAGTTCGGAGGAGCTCGACCGAGGGAGTCCGAAGGAGCTTGGTCGAGGGAGTCCGAAAGAGCTCGATCGGTTTAAGGGACGGCCGCTTGAGGAGTTCGACCGAGGGACGATCGCTGAAGAGTTTGGGCGCTGGAGAATTTCGTTAAAGTTCGACCGCTTAGAGTTCTAAGAGCTCGACCGCTAAGCAATTCGGCTGGATGAAGGGGTTCGAAGGAGCTCGGCCACTGGGGAGAAGCTCGACCGCTAGGCAGCTCGGTCGGTTGGAGGGGTTCAGTCTGGATGCTAGAAGTTCGAAGGAGCTCGGTCGGCTGGACAGTTCGGCCGGCTGTAAGGGTTCGGCTAAGGCTCGTCCGTTGAAGCTCTTCCATGGCTACTGGTTGCATTAGGCAGAGCATCGGACTAGACTTCGACAGGAATGGGGTTTATCTCCAATAGTGGCCCCCCCACTCCCGAGTTCGAAACTCGAAAAAAGGGAGTGCAAAAAAGGCGACTGTCGAAGTCTTCTTCTGGGCTTCGTACTGGTTTAGCTTGAAGCTCGAGGGAATCTCATCTCCAACCAAGGTTAAGGTAGGCCTCGTCTCCTGCGATCGAGGTCGGAGGTTGAGCTCATCGGGAGCGACATTGTCTCCTACAGTCGAGATGGATACGGGCACTCGGGAGAGATCTGATCTCAGGACGAGGTTATCTCCGATCTTATCTCTGATCGAGGTTGTCTCTACGGCTCGAAAGAGATCTTCTCTGATCGAGGTTGAAGTTGAAGTTCTCCAGCCGAGATTGAAATGGTTGCTTTTTCTAGCCGAGGTTATACTGGGCACTCGGGGGAGGTCTTATCTGACCGAGGTTGAAGTTGAAGCTCTGCAGTCGGGGTCGGTCCGGTCGCTCGGGGGAGTTCTTATCTCCTACAGTCGAGATTGGTGCAAGTGCTTCCGTTAGGACGAGATTGTTTCCAATCTTATCTCTGGTCGAGGTTGACACGGTCACTTCGGGGGAGATCTTATCTCCTTTGGCCGAGGTTGACGTGGGCGCTCGCGTTAGAACGAGATTCTCCTCCTATTTCTAATGGACTGTGGGGGCACATACGGACCGTCGTCCGCGCCTCTCTTCCCATCTCATCCTTTGTGAATGAGGCCTTCGACTTTGCTCGCATTAGGATGAGGTTCTCCTCCTATTTCTAACGGGTTGTGGGGGCATATTCGGACCGTCGTCCGTCTCCCCTCGTCTCGTCTAAGGTGAACGAGGCTTTCAATTTTTCTCGCATTAGGACGAGGTTCTCCTCCTGTTCCTAATGGGCTGTGGGGGCATATGCGGATTGTCGTCCGCGCCTCTCCCCCATCTCGTCCTTTGTGAATGAGACCTTCGACTTTGCTCGCGTTAGGACGAGGTTCTCCTCCTATTCCTAATGGACTGTGGGTCACATGCGGACCATCGTCCGTGCCTCTCTCCCCATCTCGTCCTTTGTGAATGAGGCCTTCGACTTTGCTCGCGTTAGGTCGAGGTTCTCCTCCTGTTCCTAACGAGCTGTGGGGGCACATATGGACCATCGTCCGTGCCTCTCCCTCCATCTCGTCCTTTGTGAACGAGGCTTTTGACTTTACTCGCATCAGGACGAGGTTCTCCTCCTATTCATAACGGGCTATGGGGGCACATTCGGACCGTCGTTCGTCTCCCCCATCTTGTCTAGGGTGAACGAGGCCTTCGACTTTGCTCACGTTAGGATGAGGTTCTCCTCCTATTTCTAACAGGCTGTGGGGTACATACGGATCATCGTTCATGCCTCTCCCTTCGTCTCGTCCTTTGTGAACAAGGCCTTCGACTTTGCTCGCGTTAGGATGAGGTTCTTCTCTTATTCCTAATGGGCTGTGGGGGCACATACGGACCGTCGTCCGCACCTCTCCTCCCATCTCATCCTTTGTGAACGAGGCCTTTGACTTTGCTCGCATTAGGATGAGGTTCTCCTTCTGTTCCTAATCGAGATTGACTCGGTCGCTCGGGAGAGATCTTATCTCTAGCCGAGATTGTGGCTCGCCTTAGGATGAGGTTCTCCTCCTATTCCTAATGCGGTAATTATTGACTGCTTCTTCCCTATCATCGCATAGTTTTCGCATCCAAAAATAATATTATCGAAAGAAAAGAATTTTATTGGAAGAAAGTTACTAGCAACGCATCCCCAAATTCTATGTTTCAAGATTGTGGTAGCGTTGTTCCTCCGCATTTCTTCGGCAATAAGATCCGGGGTGGACGACCTCCTCATGCTGGCCTTCTCAATTCGGTGCAAGCTCTTATCGCTGGGAGACGACGAATCGCTGATGCACGAAGCTCCTCCTTGGGGTAATGTGGATGACGCTGTAAGGTGGCCGACCTCCTTGCGGTCTCTGGCTATGGCAGCGCCGAGCTCCTTGCCTTCTCTGGCTATGGCAGCGCCCTTGGTCGATCTTTTTCTGCTTCAGACTGGTGCTGAAGGAATTTATCCAACCGTTCCTTTCTGACGAGCTCCTCAATTTCGTCTCGGAGCTGGATGCATTTCTCGGTGTCATGGTTGTGGTCGTGATGGTAAAGGCGGTACTTGCTTCGATCGTGCATGTTTGGGGGAGACCGTAGTCCTCCTGGTCTTGGGAGCTCTTTCTTAACCTCCGTGAGAATTCGAGTTTGAGGGGCGTTGAGGGGGGCATAGTCGTGGAACCTTTCGGGAGGAGGACCTCTTTGCGCCCTTCTGTCGGGGCTTCCCTGGTGGCAAGCTCGAAAAGTTCGATCCTTGCTTGCGCTGTAGAGGTCGTAAGCGTGGAGTCTTCGCTTGCCCTAGGGTGGCCGTGAGCGCGGCCGAACTTCGTCTCACCTCCTATGAAATCTTTGCGGGGGGCTTCCTTGGTGACATACTCGAGCGGGAGTTTGGCCTCACTTGTGCCGAACTGCATTCCAATGACGAGCTTTGAGGTGAAGTTTGGCCTTACTTGCGCCGAACTTTATTCCGATGACGAGCTTCGAGGTGAAGTTCGGCCTCACCTGCGCCGAACTTCATTCCGCGGGAGAACTTCATTCCGCCCTCGCTTGTGCCGAACTTCATTCCACTTTCCCGCGAAACCCTCTATGGGCGGACTTCCTGCTTCTTTTGTGAGCTCGACTTTCCTCGTGTCGAACTGGAGAACTTCCTGCTTTTTTGTCCGGACTCGCTTGACGATGAGCTCGAGGGGGAGTTCGGCTTTCCTTGCGCCGAACTTCATTCTGCTTTCCCGCGAGACCCTCCACGGGAGAACTTGCTTGACGACGAGCTCGAGGGGGAGCTCGGCTTTCCTCGTGCCGAACTTCATTCTACTTTCCCGCGAACCCTCCGCGGGAGAACTTGCTTGACGACGAGCTCGAGGGGGAGCTCGGCTTTCCTCATGCCGAACTTCATTCCACTTTTCCGCTCGCACCGAACTTCGTTCTATTTTTCAGCGAAACCCTCCGCGGGAGAACTTCATGCCCCTTTATCGGGGCTTCCTCGATGACGAGCTTCGAGGTGAAGTTCGGCCTTACTTACGCCGAACTTCATTCCGATGACGAGCTTCGAGGTGAAGTTCGGCCTCGCTTGTGCTGGAAAAGTCGTGGACGTGGCCTTACTTCATGTGGAACCTTCTACAGGAGAACTTCACGTCCCTTTGCCGGGCTTCCTTAGAGCCATGCTTGGGAGTTCGTGATCGCAGCCGAACTTCGCTCGGCTCTCCATCATTTGTCAGCCGTTCTCTTAAGGCTTCTTCATCCTTTGACTTGAAGGCTTCTTCCGCACGGGCATATCTCTCGACCCGAGCCAGCAGATCAGCGAAGTCCCTAGGATACTTTTTTTTCAAGGAGAACAGCAAGTCATTTTTTCGAAGGTCGCCTTTGAGTGCGGCCATCACAACAGACTGGTCCAAGTCCCAGACCTCTAATGCCACGGTGTTGAATCAGGTGACGTAAGCCCGGATGGATTTCCCTCGCTTCTGCTTGACATTCATCAGAGAATCTGAACCTCGATGCGGACGTCGGCTGCTGATGAAGTGGGCCGTGAACTGACTGCTCATCTGGTCAAAAGAGAAGATCGTACTCGGCTTCAATGCCGAGTACCAGTTTCTAGCTACTTCCTTTAAGATAGATGGAAAAGCTCGGCATAGTATGGCGTTCGAAGCACCATGGAGTAGCATCATGGCACGGAAGGCCTCCAGATGATCAACCGGGTCAGAGGTTCCATCGTAGTTTTCTAGTCGAGGGAGCTCGAAGTTCGGTGAAACAGGTTCTTGCATAATTCGAAGGGAGAAAGGAGGTTCGGCACGGACGTCAGCATGATGAGCCGGGGCGACGTGGCCGAGCTCTTCAATACGTCGGTCCATCTCCCGCAGTCTGCAATCGAGGCATCGTCTTGGTTGCAGATCTTGGGGGGCTTCCGACTGGGAATGGGAAAGTTCTCCCCCAAAAGAGAACCATGATCCGAACACGGATCCTCGGCTCTCTATTTTCCCTTCTCCGGGGAGGCAGGTATGTTATCCCTGGTACTCTCCCTTGGGGTCAGCTTCCGATATTCCAATGGCGGGTTTCTTGGTGGAGTCGCCATCGGGGGCTGCTGCATAGCCTGCAATGCCTCCGTGAGGCCATAGACCTGTCGGACAAGCAGGTCGAACTGCTTCACATCCACCGTGGGTGCGGGTGGAACCTAAGCCGTCGAGGTTGAAGACGGATCTAGATGGGATCGGGCCACAGAGGCCGTCGAGAGCCGTGCCGAAGCTCTTCTGGATGGTATTTTCTCTTCGAAAGAGAAAGGGGAGATCTCCAGAGAGGAAAGAGAAAAGTCATCGTCGAGCACTCCTTTAAGAATAAGGGGACCTCGGAGGTTCTCCCTTCCTCCAGCGTCAATCTATTGACGCAGAAACTGATCGTCGTCGAAGGTCGCAGGAGTTGAGGCCGGTGAGGTCGCCGTCGGAGACCTGCAAAATAAAGTCCCATCCAGAGTCGGTGCGGGGTGGCTTCGGCAGGACCCTCCAACGGTAAGTCAGCTCTGACCAACAGGAATGGAGTGCTCAGAATGAGTTTCGAAGCTTAGAGTAGAAGAGGAGAGCTTAGATATCAGAGAGATCAGAGTTAGCGTATCTGGAGGGTCCTTTATAGGTGGAGCTTAGTTGATGGTGACGGCCATACCGCCTAACAGAGAATGGAGCTCGATATGGAGAGGAAGGCGTCGTCAGGTGGATGGTGAAAGCCATACTGGCAGGTCGTGGGCCGCAAGGGGCTGGTTATGGAGAGAGTGATGTCGCCAGTGGTGGCGGCCATATCGTCCAGTCTTGTTGCCTGTTGCAGACTGATGGCGACAGATCATCCAGAGGAGTTTGAACTTATAGGAGAGTTCGGTTGAAGGGACGGCCGAGGACAGATCATCCAGAGGAGTTCGATCGAGCGAGTCCTCGGTCGAGGGAGTCCGAAAGAGCTCGGTCGGTTGAAGGGACTGCCGCTTGAGGAGTTCGATCGAGGGACGACCGCTGAAGAGTTTGGGCGTTGGAGAATTCCGTTAAAGCCTGGCCGCTTAGAATCTAAGAGCTCGGCCATTAAGTAATTCGGCTGGCTGAAGGGGTTCGAAGGAGCTCGACCGCTGGTGAGGAGCTCGACCGCTAGGCAGCTCGACCGGCTGGAGGGATTCGGTTTGGATGCTGGAAGTCCGAAGGAGCTCGATCGGCTAGGCTGTTCGGTCGGCTGTAAGGGTTCGGTTAAGGCTCGTCCGTTGAAGCTCTTCCGCGGCTATTGGTTGCATTAGGCAGGGCATCGGGCTAGACTTCGATAGGAACGGGGTTTATCCCTAACAAACATGATGTCATAATAATCTCTAAAACTTTCATCCAAAAGAATTTTATATACAAAAAATATAATTTTATACTAAAATATCATAATTTTGAAACGGAATGTCATAATTTTTGTTAAAGAATATTTTACGAAATATTTTGCCTGCAAGATGTCATAAGTTCACCAAAAACATCATCATTTTGTCATAAAATATCATAATAATATCAAAATTACGATATCCCAACAGAGAAAAATCTTTGAAAGCATAATTATGACATTTAACATCCAAATTATTATATTAAGAGATCAAAATTATGATATGTGGCACAGAATACATCAACGAAGGCAGAATTATGATATCATGTATCACAATTATGACATTAAATATCAAAATTATGACATCTTGGAGAAGAAACATTAACATAAGCAGAATTATGATATCCTATATCAAAATTATAATATTAAGGATCAAAATTATGACATCCTGGAGAAAAAATATCAACGAAGATAGAATTATGATACCCTGTGTCAAAATTACAACATTAAAAATCTAAATTATGACATACTGATATAGAAACATTACCAAACGCAGAATTATGACATCATGAATTAAAAGTATGATATTAAGGGTCAAAATGATGACATCCTATTGGTAAAATGCCTTTCGAATGTACTTGTGATAATATTATGACATCATAGGTCAAAATTATGACATTGTAGGTTAGTATTATGATAACTTTTATATAAAATACCTACCAAGTATATTTTTTTTAATTTTTTATGATATCCTGGTTCAAATTTATGATATTCTGTGTTAACATTATTCCATCCCATTGGTAAAATACAATCCGAAGATAGTTCTGACGATATTGTAACATCCTAGGTCAAAAGTATGATATTAAGAATTAGTATTATGATATTATGTAGGTTAAATACATTCCAAGTAAAATTTTTATCATTTTTATAACATTCTAAATCAAATTTATGAGATTATATGTTAATATTATGACATATTTAGGCAAAATGCCTTGCGAAAATAGTTTTCATCTACTCTCGAGATAATGATTTTAATACATGATGTCATAAACTTCGTTCAGCATGACATGTAAGCCTACAGGATGTCATAATTTTCACCAACGAGATAGATATTTATAAAACCTGAAAGTAAACTGCTCTGAAATGAATCGAGGAAGTAAAAAAATTTTAATGGATATCCTAAACCTTGAAAGAAGTGCCCTAAACCTAAACAGGAGTTTACCTTCTTCTCTTTCCTTTATTTCATACCTTCCGGAGGTTGTTGGCTCATCTTCTACATTGTAAACAATCATTGCTGTACTTTCTTTGATCAAGTCCTCTTCTTCGTTGCTTTCTCCTTGATACCTTCTAAACTCGAATTTTTTTGAGCCATAACTGAAAATTCTCCCTCATCCAATAGAATCTTCCATATTATGTCGAAATGCTCACCATAGAGATGGTTCGTTTGATATGCTTTGCTTCTCCGGAAAAAAAAATGGGGAAAACGCTGATCGTCAGAGTGGAGGAAAAATGAAAAGGCTTTTTTGAAGAGAAGATGGTGAAATTTTTGTGTTAATTTTTGCCAGAAGAAGCATCGGAGGCAAAATCATCTTTTCATATTTTTAAAAAGATCAGAATTAATTGCAGAACAGAAAATATTGATGCTTTCTATGAGAACACCGCAGTCATCGCGTTAAACCACAATGACTCCAAATGGACCAACCAGAAGGTGCGGTGTGCTTCACGTCTAAATTTTTATACCGCAGGCGGTGTAGAAAAAATTACCCTGGGCATCAAATAGAAAGCTGGTGTTCTGCTATGAGATATGCAAATGGGCCAGAAAACTTGCCACTGGACAAGCTTGTTGGCCCGGCCAAAAATTTGCAATCGGCCTACAAGCCGGCCCATTTGCATCCGACTGACATGCAGGTATCTCTGGAATGCTCTGGATGCTGCATCCTATACTAAACGCAATTAAGCTAAAATTTTAGCTGAACGTTAGCTCACAAACAGCTCTGTCATATGATACCGCCGATCATATCTGTTGCTCTGCAGTACATCAATTAGATTCGTATCAACCTGGAAAAATGGAGAGAGAAAAAATGCTGACAAAACCTTTGTCGTATGTTCAACTATTTTTTAGCTTACTCTCAAACCTTTTTTGGTCCATATCCGTTGAGCAATTCTTTTGGAATGGTGATCCCACCTCATTTCAGAAGGCTGCCTTTGGAATGGACATCTTCAGTAATTCCACTAATAAGAGGGCCTTCCTTCCCCTTCCCTCTCATAATAATGATAATGATGACAATAATATAATAATTTGTAGCAATTGTGGCGGTAAAAGTAGTGACATTTGGAATGAAATATTATATTTCCTTAATGGAACCTAACATTTTAACTCAATACTCAAAATGATTAATCCTCAACCAACTTGCTGCCCTGCCCCTGCTTCCATTAGAGCGCAGTGCTTTTACTCATCTTGCTCTCGTCCAGTTGAGAATTTATCACTTGGGCTTGTGACGTAGTTCCTCAAGGAGATGAATAAGTACCTGAGTGCGTGCTCCTCTAGAGTCCTGCTCTAATTGGTCCTATTTGTGTATGTTGGAAATCTGAAACCAGATACATTGCTATTAGTGCATGTATGAGAGAGCATGGAGCCATACCCAATTATATACTAATTTGATTTAGTGACGGCTTTTTTATTTCTTATTTGGCAATTATCATTTAGAACATGAATAGTTTATGCGACAAGATACCATATTTCATGAGCATTACATGCATGCTAAACATGAAACATATCGCGCATGGATTATTTTGATTCCGCAATTAGGTTATGGATGCTTTTAGTATACCATCAATGTAGACGACTCTTGGTGGCCACTAGAGGGAGAGGCAGAGGTACATGAAAGTTGGAATCCGAGCAGAGAAGACTGTAGCTCTGGCGTCCTCCACCCTTAACGTGGAAACCTGCATCACAAGTAAATTATCACTCTCTCCCTCTCGCTTTCTTTAGGGATGATAACATTCATAGCAGTTGTTGATTACCATTTTAGCGAGAAGCAACATGTAATAATGAAATAATAAAAACACTATTTTTCAAAATTGCCACCTGGTGGATAAAAAGAAGCATCACCTATTTTTACACCCCCCCCCCCCCCCCCCCCAAAAAAAAAAAAAAAAAAATCCAAGTCCATGGTACTAGCTAAAAAATGTTCTTTTTTATATGATGAGTAGTAAGACTGGAACTGAGCTCGAACTGGACCGACTTCAGGTCAAGCTTCGAACTAGGTCCGAGATAATTTAGATCGGATTTGGGCTTAAATATAGAGCCCATTTATTTTTTGGATTAGGCTCGGGTATATATTTGACTCGGCTTGAATTCTAGCTCAAACACAAGCCCGATCAAAAGCCCAAATATTCAGCCAGAATCTAGGTATAAAACTGATTTAGTCTGAATATTCTGGATGATTCTAAAGTTTGAATGAATAAAAACCCCATCTAGCCATCCATCTTCTCGCTTCGGTCTCTACTAGTCTCTCCCGACTTTCCTCATCGAATTCTTGAAGAAGTTGAAGAGCCGTAGCCCCTAGCCCTCCTAGCTCCTAATTCGTGTCCATCCGTCATCATCGTCTCTCATCTTCTTCCATTGCCATCGCCATTCGCCATTGCCGTTCGTCATCCTCCATCTTTCTCTATCGTCGTATTCCATCTTCAGCTATCGCCGTTCACCATTTTAGGTATGCATCCTACCGAATCCTCCTTCCTCTGAATCTCTGATTCTCCAGTCTTAAGATTCCTCAATCCCTATTTCAGTATTTCCTTTTTCTCTTGAGACTAGGGTTTTGAAGTTGTATCATTGGAGACTAGGTTCACTGTGCTGAGCTTCATAATCTTGCCATTGCCAGAGCCAAGATTAGACCTCCATCCCTTAGCTTTACTCACCAGAGCTGATTCGTCTCCATGGAAAGATCGAAGGGAATGGGCTTCCATTTGTAGTTAATATCTAGTTCTAGAGGTTCCTTACTCTAGATGTTGGAAGGTAAGTTCTTTTTCTTTTTTTGCTAATTTTTTAGTCATTTCTTTTAGTCTAAGATTAATCGATGAAAACAATGCGAGCATCCTATTTCTAAGATCGGTCAATGGATATAAACAATGGATGCTCAACAGACTTTAGAGAAGAAACATAATATGCTGGGCTTGATTCAGGCTTGGATGCAGGCCTGATTCGGGCTTAAACATGGGCCGGCCTAATTTGGTTTGGGCCGGGTTCGGGCTTGGACGCAGGTCGGGCTCGAGTCTCATATTTTTTAAAATATTTGGGCTTAAGCTCGGCCCAAAGTTCGATAAAAAAATTGGAGCCGAGCTCGAGTAGGAGTGTGGCCCGATCCAGTCCAATTTTTTTTCAGCCCTAACAAGTAGTAAT
This sequence comes from Cocos nucifera, assembly GCA_006176705.1. Lineage (NCBI taxonomy): Eukaryota > Viridiplantae > Streptophyta > Magnoliopsida > Arecales > Arecaceae > Cocos > Cocos nucifera. The sequence continues at coordinate 112,379 of QRFJ01007335.1, read as the reverse complement.
TTAAAAAGCCTTACCTCATTATAACTGTCTAGCTTTCTCAAGATGAACTTTAATAGTAATATGCTGGATGGTAGTTATAGAGATGGGTTGAGGTTGGTGATTAGAGTTCTTGACTCCAAACTCATTGTCGCTCAAGGTAGTTAGTTGAAAGTAGCTTGGGAGGGTATCAACCACCCGAGGTCAAGTTCATTTGGTTGAGGGTGACTCAGTGACTATAATCCGATTGATGACGAGATAGGCATCTTTGTTGAACAAACATCTCTTACTGAGGCTTGCAGGAACTTGCACCTCGTTTTAAGCCACATGTTTGTCGGAAGACATGCAGAATTGCGGACTGGGTTATTTTCTATGTGGAGCACTCCGAAGGGATTTTCTGAGCTGACAATATATCTATTTCTTTTATATTTTGAAATATTTTATATTTTATTTTTGTTAGATGTGTTCATATTAGGATAGTATAGTTCTTCCTTTCAATCAAAAAATAAAAAATAAATAAAATAAAATAAGAAAAAACAAGTTTGAAGCAAATAATTGGAAGATCTCCACTGCCCGGTTGATTTGCATAAATTAGTTCAAATTAGGAAATGTGCCCTCTATCCGGCAACACATCCAGTAATTTCATCCATCTCATGTCATGTGAGGTAAAGTCGTCTAGTCAAAAAGTACGGATTAGATAAACAGTTCATCCACTGAAACTTTGACTCTTGCCGTGATGCATGAATCGTTGCAAAACATTAATCCTATTGGACAATGACTAACCAATCTTGATGATATATCTGACCTTCGATGATGATACGATAATCATCGAGTATGATCATATGTTTAACTTTCGATGTCTTCAATCAAGTACAATTATTTTTTATTAGCCTTCAATCAACTTCTGTTCCATCAGGTGATGAATATCGGATAATCACTGACCACATATTGTCGATTTCAAGATGAAATCTTGGCATTGGCGTTCGACCGATCATATCTAAATCCAACCTATTTTCTCACCAATCATTTTGCAATATGAAAGTTGCGAGATGTCCTTAGCATATGGATCTTAGTCAGCAGTCTATTACAGTAGCAGATATTTTTTTCACTTATGAAAATTTGACACTCTAATTATCTTTCGACACTCTACAACTCCGACGGTCAATAGTAGATAATTTTGGTAGGCCTCCCTCTATAAAAGGTAGAAAAAGAGAAAAGATTTCTCTCTCTCTCAAACTCTGCGAATCCACGATTCTTATGTTCTCCATCTGCAACTATTATTAACTTAACCATTAGAGTATCTTCCACCAAAGAACCCTCACATTCTTCTCTGACATCAAGAGCTTTTTTTTGTAGGTCTCTAAAAGTTTGATTCTCCCAATCCGCTTTAGCTCATTCGAGAGATTTTTTCGTGAAACATGTTAGAGAGGAGCAGCAACAAATCCACATCCATCTCACATGCATCAGTTTAGCCCAGACAAGGCCTTCAGAGTTTTTTTTTGATAAGGTCTTATTTCTTCTGGGTCAACATGATCAACACCAAATGACATCAACATTGCATAGACCTGGTATTCGCATAAAACCTCTCTTGATGGAATCCCTTTTTCACTGTAAAGTGCTATTCTTATGAGGTTTGATGATGTGTAATCAATCAAAAAAATATTATAAAATCAAATACAAATTATAAAATCTCTCTTTTAGGAGTCTTTCGTGTGCTTTGCCTCTAGTGGGTAAGGGTTCCAAATCATTAAGCGGACAGCTCCCCTTCCCGTTTCTGTCTTCCAACGAACGTTAATGGCATCGAGTTTTGTTTTGCACTCCACGGCAACCCACCTCCCCCGCCAACGTGGCGCAAGTTCGGCCTTTCATTGCGCTGGGATCCGGCGGGTCCACCGTGCTCCTGGGACATGATCATCCCAACCAATAGCCGTACGCCGTTACGGTACGAGAGACTAGGTAGACGCCTCTTTAGATGGCAGATTGGACCCGAGAATATTTTACTTAGATCACCCCCTGGATGCCACCTGACCAACCTGCTGGATCTAATTTGACAACGGTCAATCTAACGGTGGTCGTGTTACACGAATCGAAGTACACAGCCTGATGGTGTATTCCACTGAAGAGTGATTGCCTGCACCAAAATCTATCGCGTAGCTGTTGGGAATTGGTTAGGTAAGGCTAGGCTTTCGGCCAAATGGAGCTTGATGGTAACACTTGCACCAACATTCTTGACCCTCAACAATCCAATTTGGAATTTGGTCAGGATCCTTTGCCCAATGATCTTGAGTTGACTTCGTTGTCACCAGCACTAATTTGATCAACTCATGGTCCACTGGACCTTTGCATGCCCCTCTCTCCAACCAACTCGACCTGATCCGTTATCACCCACGTCGGCGCAACCTTTTATCACTAATCCATTGCAGCATCCCCACTCAATGGAGACCATAACTTTACGATTTGACTTGCCTCAGAGCTTAAATCCACTCCAATCCGTATAAATCAGAAAACAAATGTATTGATAAATCTCTAAATACAATTTGATTAGTATTGGCACAGTCAATAACTACTGAACATGTGACATCATCAAAAAGATCATTATTTTAGATGATAAATATACAAAAAAATTTGATATCAAATCGATAAAAATCGACTTGAAGACCAGATTATCAGCTAAAACTAAATCGAAGACCAACTTGATATCCAAGATCGGTACAATATTGACGTCATAAACTGCTACAGGCTCTATTTATATTGAGATCGATAAATCACCGATCTCGTCATATAAGTTAGATCGATAATTTATCGATTCTTCTTCAGCTAATTGTCATCAAGATAAATCATCAAAACTTAAGCATCGAAGAATTCTAAATTAATTTTTTAATTTTTCTTGCAGACCCATGGACCTCACGATTTTGTCTTATGAAAAAATTGATTTCTTTCTTATAAGCGCAAATCTTTCTCGACTGACAATCAATATGAAACTAATAAAATGCTCTACCTTATTAGAATTATAATAATTAGTTATGGAGCTCACTATCCATCCTCGAGTATCATTGCCTTTCGTCTAAATATATGAAATCTAAATAGCGAGCAGGACGTGTATCATCTGCCGGCAAGCTCTCAATTAAAATCATAGCCTCCGGCCAATTCAGCCAAAACTGGCGAGGGTGTGCTTCGTTTTCGGGTTACCAATTTTTGCCATCCTCTGTCATCACCGTTCGCTCTAAATTCGGCGTCCCCTTTCTTTCTAAACATTCGTAATACAAGGAAGATCATAAGATAAAACTTGCCATCGGACCCATGGAATCGAGCTTGCTGTGGTCGGTGAATGGACGCTGTTCCTTGATCAGGTAGAGGGAAAGCGTTCCTGACGGCAGAGTTAGCGACAAAGAGAGGGCCACCCTAACAGCACGGGCTCGTTCCACATCTGTATGGCTAAACCATTGGATCGCGATCAGGTGGTCCACTAATTTTCCCTATATTCTAGTAATCTCAAAGCCAGCCAGCTGTGGCGGAACTCCCGAAATTGTATAGAGCGCCATTAAAGAAAGGAGTTTGATCCAGCTCTCACACAAATAGCGCGCCATAGCGGACGCGCTCCCCCTCCAGAACACTCCAAACGAATCCACGTCATGTGGTCCCCACCGTCTGGTCCCCGCAAATCGAACCGTCAAATCCCCCCACGTTGTGGGCCCCAGCCGAGCAATGGCATGGCCCCAAAATTGCTTATAAGTAAGCACGGGACGTGAGGGCGCGTGGTTGTTGACCCTTTTACAGCTGGATAAAAAGGCTGGAAGAGCTGAAAGGAAACGAGAGACAGATTGACGGCATCCGTACGCTTCTCAGAGCAGGAGCGCCACATCACAGCCGTCGATCATGGTGCTAACAGCTGTCCCGGTGTCCAGGGTGCGCCCATGACACATATATCATGGCCCCGAAACTTACCTCCCGTCTACTCATTCATTTAAAGCAAGGCCTTAAAGCAAGGCCAAGCAAAACAAGCAACGCAACGTTCCCAGAAGTCGACCAAGATTCTCCCGATATTTACGAGAGAGACCACAATCCGCGATCCACTCCATCGCCGGCGACTCGAATCTCGAGCGCCAGCCTGTTTGGGATCGCGTAGCGTAACAACGGATCGGCTAGCTTTCTGGTGGGGGATCTACAAATAAGCACAGAATACCAAACCAGACTCCGGTGATTCCGCACGGACGGTGATTGGATCTCCCCGAACCCACGTGAACGAGAACAAAGAAAAAGAGAAGCGGGAGAACAGAGTTGCAGACCCAGAACATAAATAAAAGAAGAAAGAAGAGATAGAATAATTAAATATCGGAAAATTTCCACCGTCCAAGACAGTAGATTGACGGAACCGGAAACCCCGATCCTTCCTTTACAAAATTAAGAAAAGAAAGAACATTAAAAAAAAAAAAAAAATCCCCAGAACGAGCAAAGGAACAACAAAGGCAGAGTCTTTTTTCTTTTTTTTTTCTCCTTCCTTCTTTCCCTCTCCTCCAAGCAAAGAATTTTAAGTGTTTTTAATCCCAAAATTAAGGGAAGACCCCAGAAAAAGAACAAAAAACATTAGTAAAAGGAAACCAAAAAAAATGGAGGATAATTTTTTTTTACAAGTTCTTAGCTCCCCGGCGACTGTAGCCGTAGTACTGGAGATACCACTTGACGAACTTCTTGAGACCGGCCTCGAGATTGGTGGTCGGCTTGTAGCCGATCTCGGCTCGAGCCAAGCTGATGTTGGCGTGGGTGAAGGGGACGTCACCGTTGCCCGGCATCTCCACCACGTTCCGTTTCGCCTTCGCCTTGAGGTGGCGCTCCAGGATCGACACGAGCATCGGCACCGTCACCGGCGACGTGTTCCCCAAGTTGTAGATCCGGTACTGCGCCGGTCCCCGCTTCTTCCCCCCGCTCCCCGTGCTCTTCTTCGTCGTGTCCAGCGACCCCAAGCAACCCTTCACAATGTCATCGATGTAGGTGAAATCCCTAGCGAGATCGACGCGATCCTTGCCGCTGTATACCGTGATCGGCTTCCCTTGAAGGATATTTCTGGTGAAGGAGAAGTAGGCCATGTCGGGGCGGCCCCAGGGGCCGTAGACGGTGAAGAAACGGAGGCCGGTGATCGAGAGGCCGTAAATGTGGTTGTAGGTGTGGGTGATCTCCTCGCCCGCCTTCTTGGTGGCGGCGTAGAGGGAAGCCGGGCGATCGGTGCGGTCCGACTCAGAGAAGGGGACCTTCTCGTTCAGGCCGTAAACCGACGATGAGGAGGCCCACACGATCGCCGGCTGGGGGTCCGCCGCCTTGCACGCCTCCAGGAGCGTCACCAGTCCGGCGATGTTGCTGTGGACGTAGGACGCCGGGTTCTCGATCGCGTACCGCACTCCGGCCTGGGCGGCGAGGTGCATCACGTGGGTGAATGGGACCACGTCGAAGAGCTTGGCCAGGAGGCGGCCGTCGTTGATGTCGCCCTCGACGACGAAGATGCCGTGAGAGGCGAGGAGGGACTTCCTGGCCTTCTTCAGCGAGGGATCGTAGTAGGAATTGAAGTTGTCGAGACCGACGACGCCGTCGCCACGCTTGCGGAGGGCAAGAGAGACGTGGGAGCCGACGAAGCCGGCGGCACCGGTGACGAGGACGGAGAACCCCTGCGACCGCCGGGCCTCGGCGGAGGCCCGGATCTGCTTCTCCCAGTGAAGGCCACCCCACGACGCCGAGAAATACTTGGACGAAGTGTCGACGAAGCTCTGGAAGCTGAGGTATGAGGCCGTGAGCGCGATCAGGAAGAGCGCCCACAGGAACATGGTGCTCGTCGACGCGAAGCACCGGTTGAACTGCCGATTAATCGCGTGGGCCCGCTCGATTTTTACCTTCCCCGGCGTCGATGGGAACAACTCGTCCTCCAGAATCCTCATCTTCTTCTCCGTCACCGTCTTCGTCTTCTTCGTCTCTGTTCCTCCTGTTCTCCTTTATTCTCTCTGTGTGCCTCTCTATTCCTCCTCTAAATCCCTAGAATGCTAATAAAATTCAAAGCGGTGCTGGTTTAGGTGGAATAATAGAAGAATAGATACATGGATGGATTATCAGTATCGGATGGATAGGGGCGGGAGGAGAAGAGGGAAGGGGGTCGAATGGAGAAGAGGAGGCAGGGCAGAGGGAATAAATATATCTGTAATTTTCGTAGAGAAAATTCTGCGCCTGCTAAGAAGCGAAGGGCGGAGAGGCGGAGACATAAATAGGGAAAGAGGGGAAGAAGGGACAGGGAAACGCGTGAACGCGTTGCCGAAGGGACGGCCAAATGAGCTAGCACAAAATCCCGATTTTCCTAATTTAGAGGATTTTGACGCCTTTTTAGTTTTTTTAACTTTCGTAGTTTTTGTAAACTGAAATCCGCCTTTTTTCCTTTTTAGGGCCTGTGTGTTTGGGTAATTTGGAAAAAAAAAAAAAAATTATATTAAATTATTTTATTTGATGTGAAAACGTAGATGAAAAAGATGGTATATTTATTTTTTGATGGAAATGATAAAATAAATTTTGATAATATTTATTTTTCAATGCTAAATTATAGAGTAAAGATTTAAAATTATCTCTCTTTTTCTTTTTATAGAAATGCTATTACCTATATTATAATAATATTACATTAATTATATTGATATATGATATTAATATATTATGAATTTATTGATTCATAATATTTATAAATAATAATATGTTAATATATTTATTAATAAATATTGGTATATTAATACGTTAATAATATATTAATATATTTTACATGCGATTTATTAATAATTAATATATTAACTTATATATTAGATAAAGTAAAATCTGTTTATAATAAAAAATATATTATCTAACGTATATAATTAACTTAAATATATTATAAATGATTAATAAATAGATAAAAAATATTATTATTTTAATTTTTTAAAAAAAGTTTGACAATGAGTTATCTCCCATCTTAGTTTTTTTTTTTTCCGATGTTATTTTTTAGGATAAATTTTCAATCAACTAATTATAACAAAACTTGCTAAAATTATTTTTTAGATAAATGATTTCTAAAAAAAGTCGTTCCCATATCCTAACCAAAGCAACCCTTAAATTATTTCCCAAGCGGGGATTGTGGGGCCACCGTCCACCCCGGTTTGTTGGCCGGTGGAGCGATCCCCCGGCCATTTATGTACGACCCACTTAAGCCCTCACGAATAGGATACGTAAACCTTTCCTAGTCGTTGGATCGAATAAAAAGATACCATGTGGATGGTGCGACGGATGGGAGAGGGGTGTTACCGTAAGAGAGGGTACGCGGCATTAGTGGGAAAAAGGTTATTCGGGAGAAGGTGGGGATAATGGAGAGGGGTGTTACTGTGAGAGAGGATACGCGGGATTAGTGGAAAAAAAAAGGGAATTCGGGGGAAGGTGGGGAAAATTGACGACCGGTTGAACCGGTCGCCAAGACGGGAGCCGACCGCGGTGGAGGCGGTGGTCGCGGTTTGAGATGCCGTTTCCTGTGGACGGTTGACGGTGATTTTGACTGTCCCTGTACGGGCTAGGGCTGATATTTTCTCTCTCTATCTCTCCTTACCAGTCACCCCAATGGTGGGTGCCCCCATTTTGGAGCCACCAGCTGGGGAAAGGCCGGGTGGAATACGACGTACCCGTGAGAGCGTGGCAAACCAAGGTTGGTGCCAAGAGCTAACGAGAGCCAAGTGTGGGATGGATAGGCTATCCTCCGGATAAGGATGGTTTAGCTTTGAATGCTTCCAGCCGTTTGGCTGCTGCCCCTGGTATCACTGCGGGAGAGCTAACTAAAAGCCAAGCGTGGGATGGAGAGGCAACCCTCCGGATGAGCATGGTTTAGCTTTGGATGCTTCCAGCCCTTTGGCAGCTGCTGCCCCTGGTTTCACCGCTGGCTTCAAGCTGACTGATATCTAGATACAATTAATGGTGGGGTAGGAGTGGTCAAATTGTACATTTGATTGTACGTTTCCAAATTATTTACCGTGATGGCCTCTCTTGCCTTGTATAGGGCTCATAACTGAGCCCCTATGCTACTTCAGGCCCCACTTATTTTGGGCCACGTTGGCCATATCTCTGGAAATGTGCAAGCAACCTGAGGAGTTTATCCTGCCAAGATCTGGATAGTGCATCGGCTTGTAGTAACTCATATTCGATGCAGATCAATGTTGTTTAATTATGTAGTGTGAACATCCTCAGCCAACACTCATCTTCTCAGAAGAAGATGCAGACCGATACATTTGGTGATATCGGTGGCTTGTATGATAATATATACCAATTACCAGTTTCTATAGCTGCCATTCGAGGATCCCAACTTCTATGGGTGATTAGGTCTGTCGTAAAGTTTCCGCTTTAGACATTAGACATTGGACATTGAGAATTGTTTTCACCGTGTACGCCTCCAAATTCGTTGAAAAGTAGTCGCCATGAGGAGCCATGCAGATGGTTGATCTTTTGCATGACATTTAAGCAAAAGCTCAAGTGGAATCCAAGTTCCTATTTCCCACCCAATTTCTGCGCCCATTATGATTATATATATTTATTAAAGAGTCAAAAATTTCCATCCAAATTTGTTCATTTTATTAAATAAACAATCTAGCTCACTCTACAATTGATTGAAATAAGTTAAACAGAGACTGAATGGTTGAGCTGTGCCATAATCCTAGCAAATTAGAATACTACTTATTCAAAAGTTTCATTACATTGTTTCCTGCCACGAGTTTCTTTTGTCAGAATGCTGATCAGGTTTCCTTGCCGAACCAACTGATAGATTGATAATGTGGAAAACATATCTGGAATCCTTGTCCTCTACCTGGCTTATAGGTAGGAATTAAAACATTTACCATTAATTGAATAAAAGTTCAATTATTAATCCAGCAATCTTCAAAAAAATCGTATAATTTCATCATTTTCTTTTATTATATGTCTTTTTTTGTGTGTACTTGAAAGCAATCTCAAATGAGCTTCTCTCGCTATACGTCCTTTGAATACATGTTTCTTTCTTTCTTTTTTGATGAAAGTGGGAGGGAGGTCCACCCAGGATTTGTAATTAATACGTGTGTCATCATGCATCTCTACTCAAAAGAGTTTCATCTTACTAGCCTGTTTATTTTATGCCGAATGGCCTTCAAGTTGCCAACATTCATCCCACATTCCAAATGGGAGTACTTAAGATTATAAGATAACCTCATCCACCATCAGTTTTTTCTAATCTTCGTGTCCTGTTCTCCATTCAATTTACCGACTTTTATTTACGTATACGGTCTATTTTTCTAAAGAGGGCCGCGTGAGAGCACGTTACTCAAAGGAAGGACCCTTCCAGGAAGTTGTCGTTCCTTGGGGTATGATAGCTCGTGGGATCCACCAGAATGGGCATCCCCACATTATCTGATGAGTGGTCGGTCCTCTTTATGTCTAACTATGCCACGCATTTGATGGATTTTTTTTTTTTTTTTAAACAGATTGCCAAAATCTTTGAATGAATCCTTTTATTTAAGTTTGGCAGCACATACTCAGACGCTGCAGTACACTTTCTCCTTCAAGCTTTGAGCTATGGTGATTGGCCCTCCCCAATCCCCTTGTATCTTATTTGGTCTCTTCTCATTTATGCTAATTTTGTATTGACATGGCCCCTTCTACTGTCCATAATATGATCACAACCACATGAGTCATGACATTAGGGACTTCTTGTCGTTATTCTAATTATTTATTGCATTAATATTGAAGATTGCCTCCCAAGGCGGTGCTGGTCGCACGCTTATTCTAGACTTTGTACAATGCAACCAGTGGGATTTTAAATTCTAGTGGAAGTCTAGAGGGCATAATGGCGATTAAAATAAGGCTTAAAAGTAGCATTAAATTGTATTCTCTAGTCTATTTAATTCTCAATCCTGCTCATGAACTTCTAGATTTGAGCAAACCTCTTTGTTTATCTTTATAAAATATTCTTAAACTTTGACAGAAGGAGACTGGAAAACATGGATGCATGGCTTGCGGGCACCTCGCAATTGACCGTCCATCGGAGTTTACCCTTAATTATAACCCATAGATTAATTAAATTAATAGCAAACATAATGCTGATCGCATGTGTGCTGTGGACCATTTGGCTTATTATTATTTCATGCGGTAGAGCAAACCCTGCTCCATAAATCTCTTATTAAAGTTTAAGCCTTGCATTTATAACGTGAATAATGTACCAAAACAGATCATGCAAGTACAATAGGTTCAGGGATGTTCCATGGTGCATTAAATTACTCCATATTGCGCGTTGCTGGGGAGTGGATCGATGGCCTCCTAGCCCATCACGTCAGAAAACTAGAACTTAAGCAAGCATCCACGCTTTTTGATAAATATCTTATCCTTGGGGATATCAAATTAAACTTGCAAGGAAAAGCATATTTGCATTCTTAGCATATGGGAGTTGCTAGCTAGTTCAAGAGAAAGTACCTTCAATGAAAAATAACAATATATTTTTTATAAAAATTTAGCAAAATAAAAAAATAATTATGATCTATGTTGAGGATAAATTTGCTTTTACTAAAGTCGAATCGGAAGCTTAGCCTAATGCAGCTGGTAATCATGGAAGAGCTTCAATCAAAAATTCTCTTCCTAGCAGTTGAATTTATTCAGTAGCCGAACTACTCAACGGACAAATCTAGCCGAACTCCTCCAGCAAACGAGCTTCTACGAAAGCCGAACTTCTTTCAGACTCCTCCAGCAACCGAGCTTCTACGAAAACCAAACCCCTTCCGGACTCCTCCAGCAACCGAGCTTCTGTGGAAGTCGAACTCTTTACAGACTGTTCTCTCAGACGGATTCCTACATGCAATCCCACTACTGAATGATTATAATTATCATGATAATTATGATTGTCATTTATCAAGACAACACGATCGATATTTATCAAGTCAATCACGATCAGCATTTATCAGGACGGTTACGACAGTCATTAATCAAGACAGTTACAATAAGCTCCACCTATAAAAAGGGATCCTCCAGATACGTTTTCTCTAAGCTCTCCTCTCCTCCTCTAAACTCTGCTGAACTCCATGCTGAGCACTTCATTTCTGTTGGCTAAAGCTAACTTGATCGTCGGAGAGTCCTACTGGAGCCACCCCCATCGGCTCTGAATGAAACTTTATTTTATAGGTTAACGACGGTGACCTCGTCCTCCTCCACTCCAGCTCGATCCGACGTCAACCAAATTCTGCACCAACGAAATTAGACCGACTTCGGATGGGACTTTGTTTTACAGATCACCAACGATGACCTCATCCTCCTCCACTCCAGCTCGATCCGACGTCAACCAAATTCTACACCAACAGAATTGGCGCTAAAGGAAAGGCCCTCTGTTCTTAAGATTTTCTTGATCTTAAAGGAGTGCTCAGCAGCGATTTAGAGTTCTTTCCAGAAAAAATGCCTTCCAAAAAAGCTTCGACCCGACGATCAACGGCCTCTGCAGTTAGATCCCGTCCAGATACATCAGTTCCCGCTCCAACTTTGGTAACTCAAGCTCCACCTACAGCCATAATGGATCCAGAGCAGTTTAACCTACTGATGCAGCGGATTCAGGGCCTCACCGAGATGGTATAGGTCATGCGGCAGCCCCCGATGACAACTCCGCCAAGAAACCCACCGTCGATGGAGGGCATGCCCGTCGTCGTTAGGAAGGAAAAATAGAGAGCAGAAAATCTAAGTTTGGATCATGGTTCTCCTCCGAAGGAGATCTTCCCCATCTGTAGTCGAAAGTCCTCCAAAGTCTGCGACCAAGACGACATCCTCAATCACAAACTACGAAAGATGGACCGACGGATTGAGAAGCTCGACCATGTCGCACCAACTCACCATGATGACGTCCGCACCGATCCTCCTTTCTCTCTCCGAATTATGCAAGAGTCCATTCCATCGAACTTCAAGCTCCCTTAACTTGAAAGCTACGATGGAACCTCTGATCTGGTTGATCATCTGGAGGCCTTCCAAACCATGATGCTGCTTCATGGTGCATCAGACGCTATATTATGCCGGACTTTCCTATCTACCTTAAAGGGAGCAACAAGAAATTGGTACTCAGCATTGAAGCTGGGTACCATTTTCTCTTTTGATCGGATCAGCCATCAGTTCGTGGCTCACTTCGTCAGTAGTCGATGTCCGTGCCAAAGTTTGGATTTTCTAATGAATGTCAAACAAAAGGAGGAAGAATCCATCCAGGCTTATGTCATCCAATTTAACGCTATGGCATTGGAGGTCCGAGATCTGGACCAGTCTGTTGCAATGACCGCGCTTAAGGGTGGCCTTCAGAAGAATGATTTATTATTTTTCTTGGAAAAGAAGTATCCTAGAAACTTTATCGATCTGCTAGCCCGGACCGAGAGATATGCCCGTACGGAAGAAGCCTTCAAATTGAAGGATGAAGAAGTCGCAGGAGAGCGGTGGACGAACGAGTCTAATAATTCCACCATCGATGGAAGATCGAGTGAAGTTTGACCATGCTCACGGACTCCCCCAAGGCGCAAGTGAGCCCGAACTTCTCAAGCTCATCATCAAGGAAGCTCCGACAAAAGGGGGCAAAGAAGTCCTCCTTCCGGAAGGTTTCACAACTACGCCTCCCTCAGTGCTTCTAAGGCTCAAATTCTGACGAAAATTAGAAACCAGCTGTCAAGATCAAAAGAATTACGATCTCTCCCAAACAAGCACGATCGAAGCAAGTACTGCCTCTATCATCGCGACCATGGCCACGACACTGAAGAATGTATTCAGCTCCAAGACGAAATCGAGGAGCTCATCAGGAGAGGCCAGCTGGATCGGTTCCTCGGACATCAGTCTGAAGTAGGAGAAGATCAGTCGAGGGTGCTGCTATAGCCAAAACCATCGATGACAGAGGAACAACAGAAAGGTCGGTCGCCTTTCATATCATCGACGCCACGTCTGGGAGGAGCTTGGTACTTTGGCGATCCATCATCTCCAGCATCAAAGCCAAGAGGAGCTCGCTCTAAATTATGTGATAATAGAAAAAACTATGTAAAAACTATGCAAAAAATTATATGATGATAGAAAAATTATGCAACAAACTGTGCAAAAACTATGTGATGATAGGAAAGAAGCAGTCAATAGTGACCGTGTTAGGAACAGGAGGAGAACCTCGTCCTAACATGAGCCGATCAAAGTCCTTCAACCTCGGCTAGAGATAAGATCGCTCCCAAGCACCCAAGCTTCAACCTCGACTAGAGATAAGATCTCTTCCGAGCGACCGAGCCAACCTCGGTCAGAGATAAGATCTCTCCCGAGCGCCCGAGCTTCAACCTTAGCTAAAGATAAGATCTCTTCCGAGCGCCCGAGCTTCAACCTCGGCTAGAGATAAGATCTCTCCCAAGCGATCGATTCTTCAACCTCGGCTGAGATAAGATCTCTCCGAGCAATCGAGCTCCCTGAGCGTCGAGCTTCAATCGGTTAGAGATAAGATATCTTCTCCCAGCGCAGCTTCGACTAGAGATAGATCTCGCTAGAGATAAAGTCTCTTTCGAGCATCCAAGCTTCAACTTCGGCTAGAGATAAGATCTCTCCTGAGCGTTCGAGCTTCAACCTCGATTAGAGATAAAATCTCTCTCGAGCGCTCGAACTTTAACCTCGGCTAGAGATAAGATCTCTTCCAAGCGATCGCGCCAACCTCAACTAGAGATAAGATCTCTCTCAAGCTTCGAAGACCTCATTTATTTTAGACGAGATGGGAGGAGAGGCCCTGTCAATAGCCCTTATATGCCCCCACAGTCCATTAGGAACAGAAGGAGAATCTCGTCTTAATGCGAGCAAAGTCGAAGACCTCATTCATTTTAGACGAGATGAAAGGAGAGGCCCAGTCAACGACCCTTATATGCCCCCACAGCCCATTAGGAACAGGAGGAGAACCTCATCCTAACGTGAGCAAAGTCGAAGGCCTCGTTCATCTTAGACGAGATGGGAGGAGAGGTCTAGACAATGGCCCTTATGTGCCCCCACAGTTCGTTAGGAACAGGAGGAGAATCTCGTCCTAACGTGAGCAAAGTCGAAGATCGGACCTCAAAGTCTACAATAATCTCGACTGCGGAAGATAAGATCTCTTCCGAGGATTCAGACCAACCTCGGCTGTAGGAGATAAGATCTCCCTCGAGCGCCCATATCAACCTCGACTGTAGGAGATATCCGTTAGGAACAGGAGGAGAACCTCATCCTAACATGAGCAAAATTGATGGCCTCGATCATTTTAGACGGGATGAAGGCCCCGAAGATGGCCCCAACAACAGGAGACAAGATCTCCGTCGAGCTTCAACTACACTTTCAACCTCGGCTGGAGATAAGGTGCAGAGCCTTGAATAGGACTTCGACAGTCGTCTTTTTGTACTCCCTTCCTTCGAGTCTCGAACTCAAAAGTGGGAGGACTATTATTGGAGATAAATTTTGCTCCCACTGAAGTCGAGTCTGAAGCTTAGTCTAATGCAGCCGGTAATCACGGAAGAGCTTCAATCGAAAATTCTCTCCCTAGTAGTCGGATTTATTCAATGGTCGAACTACTCAACGGACAAACCTAGCTGAATTCCTTCAGCAATCGAGCTTCTATGAAAGCTGAACTCCTTCCAAACTTTTCTAGCAATCGAGCTTCTATGGAAGTCAAACCCCTTTCGGACTCCTCCAGCAGCCGAGCTTCTACGGAAGCCAAACTTCTTACAGACTGTTCCCTCAAACGAATTCCTACAGGCGATCCCACTACTGAACGATTATAATTATCACGATAATTATGAAAATCAAGACAACACGATTGATATTTATCAAGTCAATCACGATCGACATTTATCAGGATGGTTACGATAGTCATTAATCAAGGCAATTAGAACAAGCTCCGCCTATAAAAAGGGATCCTCTAGATACGTTTTCTCTAAGCTCTCCTCTCCTCCTCTAAACTCTACCGAACTCCATGCTGAGCACTCCATTTTTATTGGTCAGAGCTAACTTGACCGTCGAAGGGTCCTACCGGAGCCACCCCCATCGGCTCCGAATGGAACTTTATTTTACAGGTCACCGATGGTGACCTCGTCCTCCTCCACTCCAGTTCGATCTGACGACAACCAAATTCTGCACCAACAGAATTGGACCAACTCCAGATAAAACTTTATTTTGTAGGTCACCGATGGCGACCTCGTCCTCCTCCACTCCAACTCAATCCGACGTCAACCAAATTTTATACCAATAGAATTGGCGCTAGAAGAAGGGCCCTCTATTCTTGAGATTCCCTTAATCTTAAAGGAGTGCTCAGCAGTGATCTAGAGTTCTTCCCAAAAAAAATGCCTCTCAAAAAAGCTTCGATCCAGCGATCAACGGCTTCTACAATTAGATCCCATCTAGATACATCAGTTTTTGCTGCAGCTCTGGTAACTCAAGCTCCACCTATAGCCATAGTGGATCCGAAGTAGTTTAACCTACTGATACAGTGAGTTCAGGACCTCACCGAGATGGTACAGGTCATGCGGCAGTCTCCGATGATGACTCTATCAAGAAACCCACCATCGATGGAGGGCATGCCCATCGTCGTTAGAAAGAAAAATAGAGAGCAGAGGATCTAAGTTTGGATCATGATTCTCCTCCGGAGGAGATCTTTTTCATATGTAGTCGGAAGCCCTCCAAAGTTTGCGACTGAGATGACGTCCTCAATCACAAACTGTGAAAGATAAACTAGCAAATTGAGGAGCTCAGCCACGTCGCACTAGCTCACCATAATGACGTCCGCATCGATCCTTCTTTCTCTCTCCAAATTACGTAAGAGCCCATTCCACTGAACTTCAAGCTCCTTCAACTTGAAAGCTATGATGGAACCTCTAATCCGATTGATCATCTGGAGGCCTTTCGAATCATGATGCTGCTTCATGGTGCACCAAATGCTATATTATGTCGGACTTTTTTATCTACCTTAAAGAAAGCAGCAAAAAATCGGTACTCCGTATTGAAGCCGGGTATGATCTTCTCTTTTGATCAAATGAGCCATCAGTTCGTGACTCGCTTTGTCAACAACCGACGTCCACGCCGAAGTTTGAATTTTCTGATGAATGTCAAACAGAATGAGGGAGAATCCATCCGAACTTATGTCACCCAATTTAACACTGCGGCATTGGAGGTCCGGAACCTAGACTAGTTTGTTGCAATGGCCATGCTCAAGGACGGCCTTCAGAAGAACGATTTGCTATTTTCTCTGAAAAAAAAGTACCCTAAAAACTTTACCGATCTGCTAGCCCGAGCTGAGAGATATATTCGTGCAGAAGAAACCTTCAAATTGAAGGATGAAGAAGTCGCAGGAGAGCAATAGGCGGACGAGTCTAATAATCCCGCCACCGATGGAGGGTCGAATGAAGTTCAACCGCGCCCATTGACTCCCCTCGGGCGTAAGCGAGTCCAAACTCCTCGAGCTCATCATCAAGAAAGCTCCGACAAAAGGAGACGAAGAAGTTCTCCTTCCGAAAGGTTCCACAACTACGCTCCCCTCAGTGCTTCTAAGGCTCAAGTTTTGATGAAAATTAAAAATCAGCTACCAAGATCAGAAGAATTATGATCTCCTCCAAACAAGCACAATCGAAGCAAGTACTGCCTCTATCATCACGACCACGACCACGATACTAAAGAATGTGTTCAGCTCCGAGATGAAATCGAGGAGCTCATCAGGAGAGACCAGTTGGGTCGATTCTTCGGACATCAGTCTGAAGTAGAAGAAGATCGACCGAGGGTGCTGCCATAGCCAGAACCATCAATGATGGAGGAACAATAAAAAGATCGATCGCCTCTCGTATCATCGACGCCATGTCTGAGAGAAGCTTGGTACTTTGGTGATCCATCATCTCTAGCGTCAAAGCCAAGAGGAGCTCGCTCCAAATTATGTGATGACAGAAAAAACTATGTAAAAACTATGCAAAAAATTATGTGATGATAGGAAAACTATGTAAAAACTATGCAACAAACTATGCAAAAACTATATGATGATGAAAAGAAGTAGTCAATAGTGGCCGTGTTAGGAACAGGAGGAGAATCTCGTCCTAACATGAGTCGGTCAAAGTCTTTCAACCTCGACTAGAGATAAGATCTCTCCCGAGCGCCCGAGCTTCAACCTCGGCTAGAGATAGATCTCTTTCGAGTGACCGAGCTAATCTCGATCAGAGATAAGATCTCTTCTGAGCGCCCGAGCTTCAACCTCGGCTAGAGATAAGATCTCTCCCGAGTGTCTGAGCTTCAACATCGGCTAGAGATAAGATCTCTCCCAAGCAATCGATTCAACCTCGACTAGAGATAAGATCTCTTCGAGCGCCCGAGCTTCAACCTCGGCTAGAGATAAGATCTCTTCCAAGCGATCGAGCCAACCTCGATCAGATATAAGATCTCTTCCGAGCTCCTGAGCTTCAACCTCGGCTAGAGATAAGATCTCTTTCGAGCGATCACGCCAACCTCGACTAGAGATAAGATCTCTTCCGAGTGTCCGAGCTTCAACCTCGACTAGAGATAAAATCTCTTCCGAGCGCCCGAGCTTTAACCTCGGCTAGAGATAAGATCTCTCCCGAGCGCCGCGCCAACCTCGGCTAGAGATAAAATCTCTTCCGAGCTTCGAAGTTGTTCATTTTAGATGAGATGGAGGGAGAGACCCTATCAACGGCCTTTATGAGCCCCCACAGTCTGTTAGAAATAGGAGGAGAATCTCGTCCTAACACGAGCAAAGTCGAAGGCTTCGTTCATTTTAGACGAAATGGAAGGAGAGGCCCTATCAATGGCCCTTATGTGCCACCATAGTTTGTTAGAAACAGAAAGAGAACCTCATCCTAACGTGAGCAAAGTCGAAGGCCTCGTTCATCTTTGACGAGATGGAGGAGAGGCCCAGACAACGGTTCTTATATATCCCCACAGTCCGTTAGGAATAGGAGGAGAATCTCATCCTAACGTGAGCAAAGTCGAAGATCGGGCCTCAAAGTCTACAATAACCTCAGCTGCGAGAGATAAAATCTCCCTCGAGGGTCCAAGCCAACCTCGGCTGCAGGAGACAAGATCTCCCCCGAGCGCCCACATCAATCTCGGCTGTAGGAGATATCCGTTAGGAACAGGAGAAGAACCTCATCCTAGCATGAACAAAGTCGAAGACCTCGATCATTTTAGACGGGATGAAGGCTCCGAAGACAGCCCCAACAATAGAAGACAAGATCTCCGTCGAGCTTCAACTATACTTTCAACCTCGACTGGAGACAAGATGCAGAGTCTTGAATAGGACTTCGACAGTCGTCTTTTTATACTCCCTTCCTTCGAGTCTCAAATTCGGAAGTGGAGGGACTATTGTTGGAGATAAATTCTGCTTCCACCGAAGTCGAGTCTGAAGCTTAGTCTAATACAGCTGGTAATCATAAAAGAGCTTCAATCGAAAATTTTTCTCCTTAGTAGTCGAATTTATTCAATGGTTGAACTACTCAGCAGACAAATCTAGCCGAATTCCTCCAGCAACCGAGCTTCTACGGAAGCCGAACTTCTTTCGAACTCCTCCAGCAATCGAGCTTCTACGAAAGTCGAACTTCTTTCGGACTCCTCCAGCAATCGAGCTTCTACGAAAGTCGAACCCCTTTCGGACTCCTCTAGCAGTCGAACTTCTATGGAAGCCGAACTCCTTATAAACTGTTCCCTCAGATGGATTCCTACAAGCGATCTCACTACTGAACGGTTATAATTATCATGATAATCATGATCGTCATTTATCAAGTCAACACGATCGACATTTATCAAGTCAATCACGATCGATATTTATCAGAATGGTTACGACAGTCATTAATCAAGATAGTTATAACAAGCTCCGCCTATAAAAAGGGATCCTCTAGATACATTTTCTCTAAGCTCTTCTTTCCTCCTATAAACTCTGTCAAACTCCATGCTGAGCACTCTATTTCTGTTAGCCAGAGCTAACTTGATCGTCGAAGAATCCTACCGAAGCCACCCCCACCGGCTCCAAACGGGACTTTATTTTGTAGGTCATCGATGGCGACCTCATCCTCCTCCACTCTAGCTCGATCCGATGTCAACCAAATTCTGTACCAATAGAATTAGATCAGTTCCGGATGAAATTTTATTTTGTAGATCACCGATGGCGACCTCGTCCTCCTTTACTTCAGTTCGATCCAGCGTCAATAAAATTCTATACCAACAACCTATATAATATGTTGGAGATAAACCCCGCTCCTGCCGAAGTCCAGTTCGATGCCCTGCTTGATGCAACCAATAGCCGTGGAAGAGCTTTAACGGGCAGGTCCAGATCGAACCCCTTCAGTCGATCGAACTCCTCAGCGGTCGAGCCCCTTCGGACTCTCAGCGTCCGGACCGAATCCCTTCAGTCGAATGAACTCTTTAGCGGCCGAGCTCCTTGAACTCCAAGTGGTCAGGCTTTAATGAAATTTTCCAATGCCCAAACTCTTCAGTGGTCGTCCCTCGATCGAATTCCTCAAGCGACCGTTCCTTCAGTCGGCCGAGCCCCTCCAAACTCCTCTACGGTCGAGCTCCTCTCGAACTTTTTCTTTCGATCGAACTCTCTAGCGGCCGAGCTCCTTGAACTCTAAGCGGCCAAGCTTTAGTCGAACTGCCCAGCGACCGAGCTCCTTCGGACTCCCAACGGTCAGGCCTCAGTCGAAGTCTTTCAATCGATCGAACTCTCCAGCGGTCGAGCTTTCCTCGATCGAACTCCTCTTGGAGTCTGAACCTCTTTGGGATTGGTATACGCTCGAGTCCATCGGCCAACACCTACTTCCTCAGGCTACGACTGTCGGACCTCGGCAGTATGGCCGCCACTACCAGTCTAGCGACACCACTCTCTCCGTAACTAGTCCCATGCAGCTCGGATGACGTGGCTACTACTACTGGCAATACCACTCTCTCCATAACCGATCTCATGCAGCCCATGACCTACCGGTATGGCTATCACTATCCACCTGACGATGCCTTCCTCTCCGTACCGAACTTCATGCGGCTTCCGCCACTCGCTGCCAGGCAGTATGGCCATCGCCATCAACTAAGCTTCACCTATAAAGGACCCTCCAGATATGCTAATCTCTAATCTCTCTGATCTCTAAACTCTCCTCTTCTTCTCCAAGCTTTGGAACTCATTCCGAGCACTCCAGTCCTATTGGCCAGAGCTGACTTGATCGTCGGAGAATTTTGCCGGAGCCACCCCCCCACTGACTCCGGATGGGACTTTATTTTGCAGATCCCCGACGACGACCTCATCGGTCTTCACTCCAGCAGATTTCGGTGACGACCAATTTCTGCGTCAACAGATTGGCGCTAGAGGAAGGGCACCCCAAACCTCCGAGGTTCCCTTATTCTTAAAGGAGTGCTCGACGACGATTTTTCTCTTTCCTCTCCGGAGATCTCCCTCTTCTCTTTCGAAGAGAAAATGCCTCCGAAGAGAGCTTCGACTCGACGCTCGGTGGCCTCCGCGGTCTGATCCCATCCAGATCCATCTGTTCCTGCTTCAGCCCCAGTAGCTCGGGCTCCATCTGTACCCGCGGTGGATGTGAAGCAGTTCGACCAGCTTGTCCGATAGGTTCGTGGCCTCACGGAGGTATTGTAGGCCATACAGCAGCCCCCGGTGGTGACTCCACCAGAAAACCCACCATCGGAATATCGAGAACTAGCCCCAAGAAAGAGTACCAGGGCCAATGTACCTATCGCCCCTGAGAAGGAGAAATAGAGAACCGAGGATCCATGTTCAGATCACAGTTCTCTCCTGGGGGAGACCTTCCCCATTTGTAGCCGAAAGCCCCCCAAGATCTGCAATCAAGACGATGCCCTCAATCGCAGACTATGGAAGATGGACTGACGAATTGAAGAGCTCAGCCACGTCGCCCCGGCTCATCAAGCCGACGTCCATGCCAAACCTCCTTTCTCCCTCCGAATTATGCAAGAACCCATTCCACCGAACTTCGAGCTCCCTCAACTTGAGAGCTACGATGGAACTTCCGATCCGATTGATCATCTGAAGGCCTTCCATGCCATGATGCTACTCCATGGTGCTTCAGACGCCATACTGTGTCGAGCTTTTTTATCTATCTTAAAGGGAGTAGCTAGAAACTGGTACTCAGCATTGAAGTCGAGCACGATCTTCTATTTTGATCAGATGAGTACTCTAGTTCGACGACCCATCTTCGTCAGCCGAAGCTCCGACAAAGAGGGCATGGAATTCTTCCAATGGAAGCTTTTTCAAGCGGGAAACGGGGGGAATCCATCCGGGCTTACGTCACCTAGTTCAATGCCGGCGGCATTGAAGGTCCGGCGACGTAGATCAGTCTGAAATTGCCATGGCGCAAGTCAAGGACCGAACTCTTCAGAAAAATGACTTGCTGTTCGTCCCTGGAATGAAGTATCGGTGCCAAGCAACTTCGCCGATCTGCTGAGTCATGTCACCTGAGAGATAAGACCCCTGCAGAAGAAGCCTTTCACAGTTGAAGGACGAAGAAGCCTTGAGAGTTCGGCCGACGGATGATGGAGAACCGAGCCCCAGTTTGGCAAGCGCTTGCAGACTCCCTCCGAAAGCAGGCAGGATCCGAACTCCTCGAGCTCGCCACCGAGGAAGCCCCGATAGAGGGGCGCAAAGAAGCCCTCCTCCCGGAAGGTTCTGCGACTACGCCCCCCTCAACGCTCCTCGAATCCATATTCTCACCGAAGTTAGGAACCAGCTGCCAACACCAGAAGGGTTACGGTCTCCCTTAAACAAGCGCGATCGAAGCAAGTACTGCCTCTACCATCGCAACCACGGCCACGACACTGAGGAATGCATGCAGCTCCGAGACGAAATTGAGAAGCTTGTCGGAAGGGGACGGTTGGATACATTCCTTCGGCACCAGCCTGAAGCAGGAAAAGATCGGCCAAGGGCGCTGCCATAGCCAGAGACGGCAAGGAGCTCGGCACTGCCATAGCCAGAGACGGCAAGGAGCTCGGCACTGCCATAGCCAGAGACTGCAAAGAGGTCGGCCACCTTATGGCCTCATCCACATTGCCCCTGGGAGGAGCTTGGTGCATCAGCGATTCGTCGTCTCCCGACGACAAGAGCTTGCACCAAATTGAGAAGGCAGCATGAGGAGGTCGTCCACCCCGGGATTTATTGCCGAAGAAACGCGGAGGAACAATGCTACCACGACCTTGAAATACAGAATTTGGGGATGCGCTGCTAGTAACTTTCTTTCAATAAAATTCTTTTCTTTCGATAATATTATTTCTGGATGCGAAAACTATGCGATGACAGGGAAGAAGCAGTCAATAATTGCCGCATTAGGAACAGGAGGAGAACCTCATCCTAACGCAAGCAACAACCTCGATCAGAGATAAGATCTCTTCCGAGCGAAGATCTCGTTCACAAAGGATGAGATGGAGGAAGAGGTCCTGACAGCGGCCCTTATGTGCCCCCACAGTCCATTAGGAACAGGAGGAGAACCTCGTTCTAACGCGAGCAACAACCTCGGCTAGAGATAACATCTCTCCCGAGCGACCGTGGACCGTGGACAACCTCGGCTAAAGATAAGATCTCTTCCGAGCAATCGTTGCCAACCTCGGCTAGAGATAAGATCTCTCCTGAGCGATCGAGTCAACCTCGGTTAGGAACAGGAGGAGAATCTCGTCCTAATGCAAGCAACAACCTCGGCTAGAGATAAGATCTCCTCCAAGGAAACCTCGACTGTAGGAGATAAGATCTTCCCCGAGGAAAGCTCGACTGTAGGAGATAAGGTCTCCTCCGAGGAGAGCTTGGCTGTAGAAGATAGGATCTCCCCCGAATGTCCGCTTCAACCTCGACCGCAGGAGATAAGATCTTTCCTGAGGAAACCTCGACTGCAGGAGATAAGATCTCCCCCGAGGAAAGCTCGGCTGCAGGAGATAAGGTCTCCCCCGAAGAGAGCTTGGCTGCAGGAGATAGGATCTCCTCCGAATGCCTACATCACACTCGACTGCAGGAGATAAGATCTCCTCCGAGCCCCTGATGAGCTCAACCTCCGACCTCGATCGCAGGAGACGAGGCCTACCTCAACCTCGATTGGAGATGGAATCTCCCCTGGGCTTCAACTTCAGTATCAACTTTAACTGAAGATGAGATCTCTCCCAAGCTTCAACCTGAACCAGCACGGAGCTCGAAAGAAGACTTTGGTAGTCGCCCTTTCTGCACTCCCTTCCTTCGAGTTTCGAACTCGAAAGTGGGGGGGCTAGTGTTGGGGATAAACTCCGCTCCTACCGAAGTTCAGTTCGATGCCCTGCTTGATGCAACCAGTAGCTGCAGAAGAGCTTCAATAGACGGGTCTAGACCGAACCCCTTCAGCCGGCCAAACTCCTCAGCGGTCGAGCCCCTTCGGACTCCCAGCATTCGGATCGAACCCCTTCAGCCGGACGAACTCCTTAGCGGTCGAGCTCCTTGAACTCCAAGTGGTCAAGCTTTAATGGAATTCTCCAGCGTTCGAACTTCTCAGCGGTCGTCCCTCGATCGAACTCCTCAAGCGGCCGTCCCTTCAACCGACCGAGCCCCTCCGAACTCCTCTACGGCCGAGCTCCTCTCGAGCTTTTTCTTTCGACCGAACTCTCCAGCCGTCGAGCTCCTTGAACTCTAAGTGGCCGGGCTTTAGCCGAACTGTCCAGCGATCGAGCTCCTTCGGACTCCCAATGATCGGGCCTCAGTCGAAGTCTTTCAACCGGTCAAACTCTCCAGCGGTCGAGCTTCCCTCGGCCGAACTCCTCTTGGAGTCCGAACCTCTTTAGGATTGGTATACGCCCGAGTCCGTCGGCCAACACCTACTTTCTCATGCTACGGCTATCGGACCTCGGCAGTATGACCGCCACTATCAGTCTGACGATATCACTCTCTTCGTAACTAACCCCATGCAGTCCGAACGACGTAGCCACTACTACTGGCGACACCACTCTCTCCATAATCGGCCCCATGGAGCCCATAACCTGTCGGTATGGCTGTCACTATCCACCTGACGACGTCTTCCTCTCCATATCGAACTCCATGCAGCTCCCGCCGCTCGCTGCCAGACGGTATGGCCATCGCCATCAACTAAGCTCCGTCTATAAAGGACCCTCCAGATACGCTAATCTCTAATCTCTCTGATCTCTAAGTTCTTCTCTTCTTTTCCAAGCTCCGGAACTCATTCCGAGCACTTCATTCCTATTGGCCAGAACTGACTTGATCGTCGGAGGGTCTTGCCGGAGTCACCCCCACCGGCTCTGGACAGAACTTTGTTTTGTAGGTCTCCGATGGCGACCTCATCGACCTCCACTCCAGTGAACTCCGGCGACGATCAATTTCTGCATCAACATAATATATGATCAATAATTTGAAAGTAAAATATAAAGAAATATAACATTCATAATATTTTTTTAAAAAATGTTGAACATATAAAACCATGTTTATATTTTTATATCTTACAGAAGTAAGAAATTTTTACTAGGCTTGGGACAATTATGCGTAAGAGAGCATGAGTGTTCTCTATTTTTCTGCCATGAGATATTCTTAGCCAGCAATTTACTTCATAAAGATAGTCTTTCCACTGTAACTCAAAAATTGCAGGTATATATGCAACTTTGAAGTCAATGAATGGATCCAGAATTAGGGTGTTGGTAGAATATGAAAACTGAGATAATTGATGGTGGATTTCTTTTCTTTTTTTTTTTTTTTTGAAAAAAAAAACTGAAAAATTCGAATGGCTTTATGTATGCCGTATGAAAATAAAAACTTTCCTTAAATTGATAGACTAGAGTACATGTGGAGATAATTTATGATAAAAACTGGTCAAAGTAACGGTTCTAGAGCCTGGACTATCTCCTCATTTACCATCGATTTGATGTGATTGCTCATCGTATCTTGGCGATGGGTGCATGACAAAATAAAAAAAAAAGAAAAGCTTTGCGACCCAACCCTGGAACCAAAAACTGCTCGATTGCTGGAATTGGTACAGCTCCACGATGTAGCATGGTCTCCATCAATTGCACCCTTATCATGTCATGTGGCGTGGAGCTTTGTTTGGTGACATGGTGGGACTTCATATTGCATCGTTCATAGCACAAACACAACAGCACTGCAACATGACATCTGATTGATCTCACGGAGATAAAGAGGAGGATAAATGTGACATCTTTTAAGTCTACAGGTGAAAAAGAAATAAAGAATTATTTAATTTTCAATCAAATTGGCCTATGAGAGTGGAAACTCCAAGGAAAAGGCACCTAGATTTTTTTGTCTTGGTTTGGGAAGTTTCGCTTTCATCGATCGTTTCTTCACCCTTGAATTGGAACGCCGGGAAGCATAAGTCTTGCATGATACCGTACCCAAATATAATTTCCAAAGGTGAGGAACCTTATTCACCCTCGTGGGAGTGTGAAACATTCTTCTACGCCATCGTCATCTTCTTCTTTTTAATTCCTTTTTTATCTTTTTCTTCCTGTACGTGGCACTAGATCGCAAGGTTGCCCCAGTTCTACGTCGACGCTAACTTGCTGGAAACAGTCATATTGAATAAAAAGAAAAAACTCTGATCGCTAGGATTTGATTTGTAGATTTACAGCAAACACCTCTCTACTTAGTCTTTGCACGAGACTTTTGAGTTTGGCATTGCACCTGTACTTCCCTTTTCCCGAAAGTACTAAAAAAAACAGGTCTTCTCGAGCCTTAAAAGAACTAGAAAACAATGAATCAACGAGGCCGATCAACAGGTTTGAATTAATAAGGTGCACCCTATCTACAGCTCCAAGCCTTCTCTTATTGTGCATTTATTTTAGAGCAATCTCATCTGAACAAATCTTTATATATAACTATCTAAATAATTACACCAACCATGGAGATTTTTTTTTTTTTTTATAAGATGAAATGCTCATGCAAATTTAGTATGGATGCATCCAATAAAATTAAAAAATAAAATATTATAAAAAGTGGCAAGAATAATCGTCATCTCTATCCACAATGCTTCCTCTGAATGCTCACCAACAAAAGAAGGGCCTCCATAAGGCACTCTACCTAACAATCCTTCTCTCTCTGAATGCTCACCAACAAAAGAAGGGCCTCCATATAAATATAGAAGGCACTCTACCTAACAATCCTTCAGATGATGCACAGACACAATCGCCTCCGCCTACACCACATCCATCCCATCACTATGGTGGAATCACTTTCAATGACTAAATGACCCGCTTTGAGAGCCAGCCGAGGATAAATAATGTCCGCCTAAGCCATCCTCAATTCAGCACCTAGAATAATGACATCAAAAAGCTGACTCCCACTAATTGCTACAAATCTAAAGTTCGAGCCTCGAATGACAAATTCCACTCCATCTTTACCATCTGCCTCAGTCATATTGGCATCAAAATTAATCTTCAAAAAGCTAGAGGATGGGAGCTATGATAAATACCTACCGAGATCCTACATGAACAAAGCGAGAGTCCCAGATGTCCCCCACAGTCAAGATCTCTTCATCAGGTGACAAGTGGACAAACTCAGCAACCTGAGCCAGTGCTCTCTCTAGACTAAACCTTACCGATTTTCTAATCCCCTCAAATATCCAATCATTCTTGGCTACCCAAATGTTATAAGCAATGTAGGTAGCCCTAAAGCCCCACAATTTAAGAGTCTCTATGGTAGCACTCCACAAGGCATCAAGAAAGAATTGCAATGGCATCATTAAATGGATGATCACTGGTAGGAAACTGATGAGTCACCATACCTACATGGCTCTAAGACGTTAAAACAAGATATGCCCTATAGTCTCCACATCTGCATCGCAGCCCAAGCAATTTGGTTGGGGGGGGGGCGGGGGAGTGCGGGGGTAAAGAAGGTGTCCCTAGGCCAATTTCCATTTAAAAAAACTCTGGGATGGACACCGGTCTCCAAAAGCCACGCACAATGCAACCTCCAGGCCAGCTCACGTCTATACAACCCATAGAGATCCTTGGCCACCACTCTCAGGCTACACAACGGCCTCCTCAGGTCCTTGCCTCTTTAGGTAGGAATCATTAGCGAGAGAAACCTCACTAAAAGTTAGTCTCTAAAAAGGCATATCACCAATGTAGTATCCCATCTCTCTCCGGATTGGAAAAGGTCACATTCGCGCATGCTTGTCTCAATCTTGGTGCTCACAAAGGTCAGCCATCGATTCAATGAAAAGTCAAAAATCTAGGTATCTTCTAGCACCTGCACTATTTGACCAACTCCAATCAATCATCTAATTAGGGGTAGCAAAAATTGATCCAACATATCAATCCAATCCATATTTGACCCATCTTAAATAGGTTTGGATTTGCATTAAATAGGTCCCGGATCATGGATCAACCCGTTTAACCTGTTAAATAAGTGGATCAGATTCGGATTTCAGGTCACTGACATGTTTAACCCATTTAATAAATGGATTGGAATAGATCGGATCGGATCGAGTTATAACCCGTTAATCTGTGACTTAAACTTAGAGGCACTAAGGGGGGCCAGACTCTCGGTTTCGACTTTTAAGTTTTAATTCCTATTCAACTCTTTTCTTCTTTTACTTTCCTCCTCTCGAGTTCCATCTTTTGTTTTCGGTTTGTCTTCTAGGATGTGGTATCTTAATTTTTTTCTTCACTCCTCTGCAGCTCCACTCATCCTTCGATGCTTCCAGTAGCCCAGCTTCCTCCCAATGATAGCTGGCTGGGGTAATGGGGCTTGTCAAAGTTCGGTCATCGCTGAGAGATAGGAGGGTTTGCCACTTTTGCTTCATGGCACCTTGGTCCTCACCCATCTAGAATTTTTTTTTCTCTTTTGATCTTTTTCACCTTCCGCGCTTTTTTAATCTTCCCCAAGGTATATTTTTTTTAATCCTAGGGTTTTTTTAGATTTCGTTTGTTTGGATTAGATTTTGTTCTGGTAATATTAACTAATTCTTATTTCTCGATTGGTTATTTTACTCGGTTCTTCTCCTATTTTTTTTCTATTTTTTTATTATGATGGGTTCTTCGAGTTCTCTCCCATCTCCGAGTTCTCCGAATTCTATTTTCTAATTTTGATGAATTCTTTTTCTATTTTCTTTCGATTGATTGAATCATCTTTTGATTTTTTTTATTCTTTTTTATTTTAACAAAATACTGCTTATTGGTTACTGCGACTGCCTTTGATTTTGTATGTTTACTATTTACTATTTTATATGTAAAATACTGATTGGTTGAACTATATGTTTACTATTTTAATTTTGTAGAATCATCTTCTTTTTTATGTATAAAATATATTTATTATTTAGAAAATTATAGAATTTTAGATATATCTTTTCTTTTTAGCTATATATAATATATGTTTTAATTTTTCCTGATTATCCTTTCGTTATCAAAATATTTCTCTTCAAATGTATTCCTTTTTAGTTCTTTGGGTTTGGATAACATATTGTTTTATAGGCACAGCATTTAAATTCATTTTAGATCTTATCATTCTGTATTATATTGTATAGTATTATTATTACTTTAGATCTTATTATTTTGGATGATATATATTCTTATTATTACTTATAGTTATGGACCTATTGTTCTATATTGTATAATATTGTTACTTCTTAGTTAATGCAGCTTCTCAATTTCTCATAAAATTGCTTATATTATTATTAAATTTATATTTAAATTTATTATTAAGTTTGAACGGATTAAAATTCAACTAGTATTAGGCCAAAAGCCCAAAAAATAATTGATTTTTTTAAGCAAATAGATTAAATAGGTTAAATGGGCCGGGTTGGGTTTGATTTGGTAAATAGGTTATTCATTTAGTAAAAAGATTAAATAGGTTAGGTCGGATCGGTTAAACAGGTTATCTATTTAATAAATAGGTTAAACGGGTTGAGTCGAATGATATGTTTATTAAATAGGTCAAGTTCATATTTGAAAATCTGATCTGTTTAACAAATAGGTCGGGTTCAGATTTGATGTTTTCTGATCCGATTCATAACTGATCCGACCTATTTATGATCCGATCCAACCTAATTGTCATCCCTACATCTAACTCGGGATATTATCTTTGATACACGTATACAGATTTTTCTTCATATGAAGGAACTAATTCGACTAGCTCGAGCGTCAGCTCAATAGTTGATAGGTTATATTGGACCCTCATCATGGAGCTCCAGAAGTACCCAAGCTGGAGGATAGATTCTTTGGCTACCCACAAAAATATATCTTGCTAAGGGTTGATAAGATAAACGAGAATGAGCTTCATCCTGTAAACCATAATCTTAGTATAGGCCTTGTATAAAGTCATGCATAAATTAATTGGTCAACAATTACTCGGCTCCATGAAACCGGAAAACCTATTCTTTTCGGGGCCATTCTAAAATAATAATGGCAGAATCTTAGTAGCACTTAAAAAAATATGTTACTATAAATATTTTTTAATAATATTTTTTTTTAATAAAAATATATAATATTACAGCAATATATGAAAAGTATCACTAAAAATTATACATACGACGGTCTCTTATAATTACTATAGAAAATTGTATTTTAACATAATTAGACTGATATGGTTCTGGTGGTCCTCCTTACGGTGGCACTGATTGAGGTGTCACTTAGGATGATTGTACGAAGCTACATGGTTGGCTTACTTTCTCGATGGGATTGTCTCCTAACACGATTATGGTTTGGTGCCTATGGACCAAGCATTGCACAAATGATCCTTATCTGCATGTTCACAAGGATTTAGCACATTCTTCCTCTCTTTGCTACGTCTTACGAAATATTGAACTGATTAGTTGGGTAAAATAATCAATCTCGAAGTACATAGATCCAAAAAGAAGGTACTCAATCTCTAGGACGCCGAATGTCCAAAAATTAGACCTTAACTGATCACCATGTGCTATGCCAATTTTCCTACCTTACAAACCTTGTTCTTACTTTATCATGGAAGCAGCTTAGTGACAAGTTCAAATAGGTTAACCCTTCCCTATCTTTAAGCTGGTGGGGGAGCGTAGAACATTCCACCTAACCTATTCTTCTTGGCTTCCACTGGTGCGATGGATGCTTCCAACAAACACCACAAAGAAATCGAGGTTTCAAAATGATAATAATCAACTCTAATTGTTTTAAAATCTCAGCGCATAAATGTATGGGAGAGCAATTGAGGTTGGCCAAAAGTCCCAACACGTGAAATTAAGTCGGACTTCTGGTCACGGGAAACTTGGGATGCACTCGAAGGATCTTGGTGCCGTGTGACCAGTCTAATGGACACCCAGGCCAACAAAGAAGTTTAGTGCCACCTTCCCAAAAGATTCCTAATTCCTAAATGACA
Source organism: Cocos nucifera (assembly GCA_006176705.1). NCBI lineage: Eukaryota > Viridiplantae > Streptophyta > Magnoliopsida > Arecales > Arecaceae > Cocos > Cocos nucifera. The sequence goes on along the minus strand of QRFJ01007335.1, from coordinate 82,081 downwards.
TAGGGATGTTCTAGAGAAGCCAACATCTAAGTGGAAACGTTCCTGGAGGGAGACCGGTGAGGCGTCCAAATGCCACCAACTTATCATACTTAGTCGCCAAATCCGGTTCGAATTTGCTTGTGAATTTGGGTAATTTAAATTTGAAGAAGGATATTTATTTATAAATATGCAGACACATATACAAATATAGATGACTAAAATAATCTCGAGTCCAAGGACATAAAAATATATATACATCCTCCTCCCTACCCAAGGATAATTTTATTTTTTTTATGAAATAAATGATTTTATTAATACTATTAATTTAAGTGAACGTAAGTATACATGTTATAAGCTATTGGATATGTATATAATAATCATAAATTTCAGAGAAGTTTATATATATATATATATATATATATATATATATATATATATATATATATATATATATATATATATATATATTTATTTATTTATTTATTTATTTATTTTTTCCTTTCACGTAACTTTCAGGATTCGCTGAAGATTCAGGAGTGAGGAGTCCTAAAAAGGATGAACTCTCATCAACCTCCCCATCCATCAACGATGGACGTCAGCTTGTCACACTTTATGATGTGGACCGAGTGATTGAGACCATGTAGAGATGTGATTGTATTTGTGCATAAGCTCTTCCTTTCTTTCCAGATGTGTCTTTTTTCCGGTGTCCCAGCCAGGTTGTAATGTAATCTTAAAATCTAATTTCTTTAAATTTGTCCAATCAAGTCACAGCGTGGACCCCATGAAATGTCTATAGCGGTTGTCAATTAGCCTTTTTGTTCTGTAATCGCAGATTAGTTGGTTTGATCCAATAACTGAGCTCCGAGCAATGCAATCATTGTGCTTGGATTGGTTAGGCAATAAATTCGAGTCGTGCTCGACTACAGCCACAACCGCAACGTTTCTTCGTTTTCTTTTTAGTTTTCCTTAAAAACGCTGTCAGCACCGTACTAACCCAAGCCCAAATACCAGATGCATCGCCCAAAACTTAAAACCCTGTTAGCACCACACCAGGATCTTGATCACCCAGGCAAGCCTCGAGTTCCCAATTGTTGTATACAGATATCAGCTGTGCTATGTAATATCATCACACAATGATCTAGGGACTACAATAAGCTTCCAGTCCCTGTAATGAGAGAAAAAATTTCATTTCATAACGAGAAGAAGATTGCGACAAAAAGGTTTTTCTACAGTGCATTCGGCAACATAATTGAAATTAAAAAATAATTAAAAGGGGGGAAAATGGAAGCTAAAGAACAATTGGGGGAAAAATGAAGAATTCTGCTCCATGGTGCATTTATCCGTAATATATTACAAAAATAACAAGGTTCCAGCCCTTAGATGGGGACAAACATTTAGTCAAATGAAAAGTGATTGAAATTCTCTTTCCTATGTGAGATGTTAGGAGGATGGAGTAGTCTAAGGTGACTCTACAACAGCTCCACCGGGTGCTGGAGCTGTTGGTGATGGTGGAACATAGATTTTTGCTCTTTGAAGTATCTCCGCGACTGCCCAGTGCATCCGTTTGCTCAGTGGCCTCGAAGGATCCAACTTAACCTGAAGGTAACAATTTTATTAGATGCGAAAAAAAAAAAAAAGTTTCAGAAAAACGATGGCAGAAACTTAATTTTCTGTCGCCTCAGATCAGATCTTTACAAATAGATGAGTGCTGATTCTTGCTTCATTGTTTCTCACTTCAGTGACTTCATATACATTTTGCATAACCAGAAAAAAAAAAAAAAAAAAAAAAAAAAAAAAAAAAAAAAAAAAAAAAAAAAAAAAAAAAAAAACTATAAGGCCATTCAGCATATAGACTGAAGTAAATGGATAATGATAAAACTAATATATAAATTATCAGAGTAATCCCAAATCTAGGCTCATCTTGTCAGCAAAGGTTCCAGTTTTCCAGAAAACTGTTTACTCACTCAAGGCCTGGTAACGGATATCATATAACAGATCCCCCCCAGTGTCTCCCTCCCCATTGCTCCTCCTCCTTGGCTATTATAATATGGAGAATACAGTCAAGGTTTACCATGAATCTATGATGGGCCAAGAATAAATATTGTGGAGCATTATCATAATCATCGATCTTAATCAAAATAATTGAGCTTCACTTAAAAAGGAGAGGGAAGGGTTCCACTAAAGAAATGGCTGGTTGAGCGGATCTAGCAATAGTGGTATTCACATATACCTTGTTGCATAATAAAAATTTCATTGGGGGTAGAACTAGCAAAGAGCGGATACAACCAACCAGGGCCTTTAAGGTTGGCTCTTGCCTAAATCAAGAATCTTAGCCTCCAAAAGGACAAGAATGGAATGGCACCATGCAGGTCTTGCTATAAAGAATAAAAGACAGCATCTCTAACCAACTAGAAAATTGCAGGTCCTTCCAATACCAGAACATTGTTCTCCTACCCATTTATTCGTACAACTCCCTCAATTGGCAAAACTTGAGTTGCTGAACTGCAGTTTGGTCAATTGTAGTTCCAAAAGAAATGCTTGTTGTTCGATGTAAATCTTTTAAGTTTGAAATTTTAGTGTTTATTTCGAAACTATGATACCAGTCATGTCTGTTTGCATCAACTCTAGTTGGACAAAATCACTTGAATTGATGTCATCTAATTCATCTGGATCCTAGCAGGTTGGGTCCAACCATGCAGGGATGGGTCGAGTTGGGCTTGGTTTAGATGGATCTAGTTAGGTCAGATCAGACCAAGATGGGCTGATGTAGTAGGGTTCAATCTGGAGATGAGACTGCCATCCATCCTCTCCCATTCCATGACTTTAACTAATGCAACCGCCAGGCCAAAGTCAAAATGCTGAAGCATGGGAGTTCAGGAACTCTAGTCCACCAGCTCTCCACTTATGATTAAACACCAATGTTGCTTATTCCTACATGAACTCCAGTTTGAGTAACCACTTACACTGAATGAACAGTGCAGTACAATAAGCAGTGATCAAATAAGTAGCTATGATGTTAAGTAGGGAAGTTGGCAGATTATGTGTTCCCAGTTCGGGACAATAAAATTGTTGATTGGACGTCTCATCAAGCCACAAAATAGGTGAAAGGCGATGAAGAGATATCAAATGTAGCCTTGGAAGCAGAGGTTATTTAGTATGAGTGCCTTTTAAAAGCATTGGATGCATAATTCTGAATGCATAGAGCACACAGGGTAAAAAATTCTGGAAATTTTCTTATCGGTGTTTGAGCAATAGCATCAATCTACCCCAACAAAACTCATCAAAGTCATCTATCAGGCACTCAGCTTCTACATTAGATCTCAAAATTTAACAATAATTGAAAAGCTTTTGAATGGTCATTTAGGCTTCACAATGGAAAGCTCTAAAATGGACATATACTCTCATAAGCCCTAAATTCAGATTGAACTAAAGAAAAAGATCAGACAAACTTGTAAACACCACATAACTCGATAGCTTGGTTGAAAATCTTCTTAATCATGAATACAGGACAGCCGATCAGTGTTAAAGGGAATTGGTTGCTTAGAAACACTAGATCCCATTTCAAGCCAAATTCATTTACACCAAACCTATGGTTTGCACCACATGAATGAATACTAGATTTCAATAATGCTTACCAGAATGATAAAAAATGTGATAGATCTAAAGAAAAAGGAGATGTTCAAGAATATATTCTTTGCTGGCATATAGCATGCTTGTATGATCAAGAAGCAAAAAGATATGATATCAGCAACCTACGTAGAAAATATCACATCATCTTGCATCACTCATGCCTTGTGGTTAAGAACACTACATATGTAGTTCTCTGAACAGTCATTGAATACTTTATTTTAGTAGCAACTTGGTGACATGTTGCAAAGAACTTAATATTTCACAACAAAAGTCAAGAATTGTAACTTAAAGATGTAAATCAAATAGCAAAAATTTTCCTGGTCATTGAAATATGAAGTGTAATATAGTTACACAAATTGTCTAAACAGACCAATTGTTAAAAGAGGATATCAGAGAACAAACCCAACCTCCATTATTAACTTATTAGGATAGGATAAGAGGCTGAGCGATAAGATAAAGAAGAGTTTACTTTTAAACACTCAGTTGTAAGTGGAGAAGTTACTTAATCTAAGTTAATGTGGTGGCCTATTTTCCATGTAAATTACCGTGTTATGATGAGCCATAGTTGACATCAAAATCACTGAATTAAACCTGTCTTTGAAATCTCTCTACAATTCATGTCCTCTCTCATCAAATCTTCACATTCCTCTTTTACATTCTACCTCTCCTCCCATCTTCACCAATACAAAAAAACACAGATTCTATCGAGTAGTCACGTATATTATCATTATGAATAACCACCATGTTTTCAGCACGAACTTTTGCTGTAAAAAATACTCCTTAACGTTCATGTACTCAAGAGAATTGACCCATGAATTTGGATTCTAAATTCATTCCTAGAGAAGCTTAGAAGCTTCAAATATTCAAAAGGTAATATCTGAAGAAATCCCTACACGTATAAATTCCTAAATCAATTGCAAACCATCGATTTTATGGGATTACAAGACATGATTTTAAAAAAAATGGTCCTTTTTCACATACCAAGAACAACAACATAGCAAGTGAGAGAAACAAATCGAATAAGGAACCGACAGCAAAACAAAATTTTGGAGAAAGGGATAGATCCGGAGACCGATGAGAGAGAAAGAAAGGACGGTAGAGGGATTATTACTCGGTCGCCGAGGTTGCAGTCGTTGTTTTCGTCGTGGGCCATGAACTTGCTGGTGTGCTTGACGTAGCGGTTGTAGAGCTTGCGTTGGAACAGCCGATCCACCGCCACCACCACCACCACCGATTTCTGCATCTTATTTGACACCACGAATCCCCACCACCGACCTTCATTTTTTTTTTTTTTGCCTCCTTCTCCTCCTCCGATCGATTGACCCCCTAGAAAGAGAATCGAGAGGAAAGCTCCGGTGCTCTCCCCCCCTCGTTCGATGAACATCGGCAGCGTCAAGCAGGGTTTAAAGGGCTTTGGGTTGATTGTTCGCTGCGATTTAGTTTTGGGTGGGCTTCAAGAGGCCTTAGTCCGGGCCGGGATAGATGAAGCCCATCTATGTGGGAAAGTGTGCATCTGTACCTATTTTTATATCCAAATCTATTCAAACATCTATAAAAATTTGAACATTTAATTATATATATATATATATATATATATATATATATATATATATATATATATATATATAGATAATTATTTGATTCATATCCAAATATTTACTTTTATTTATAATCATATTTAATTTTATATAGCATGCATAAATTTTTTTAAAAAATAAATGATCAATTAATGATTTATCATTCTATTTATATCTATATTTACAAACATACTTCTGATATTCATATCCATTTAAATATAAATATAAATTTTTATATCATACCAACATCCATATCTATATTTATACTTATTAAATAAAATAAATATAAATATAAGTATACTAGTATCTCATCCATTTTCAATCCTATGAGTGATAGAGCCCCTCGTTACCGCCTCATCATTGGGCTCTCTCATCCCTCCTCCTTTCTTTCCTCCCACCCCTTCCAAAGTAAATGCTAGCCTCCTCCTCTTCGTTCTCCAATCCAAATACTCCAAAGTATGGCAAGTAGAAGCGAGTAAAGTTGGATCTTTGCATCGATTTTGAGTAGGTTTCAAATACTGATATGCTTAACAGTGTAGAGTATATGAAATTGTCTTGTCCATTCAAATGATCTAACTTAGGTATGATTATATCAACAGGATTGGTTCTTTTTTTTTCTTCTTTGGTACAAGATTTGTTTGTTTTTTTCAATTCCTTGATTTTTTTTAGCATTATATTATATTCTTTAGCTTGTATTTTATGCCTTCGTTTTATATGTTCTAATCTTACTGTGGCCATCGCTTTTTAACTTCAATTATTGTTAAAGTTTTGCAAGGCTATATCAGTGAGATTTTTATCTAAATCAATGATTGTGTCTTTCTCCTTTTTTTTTTTAATTACACCGACATTTTTTTTGGATGGTTGGGGTACGTTGGAGTTGGATTATGAAAGTTAGGTAAATAGGGTCATAGAAATTGGTTGATTGCGGAAGTGTAGATTTAAAATTAATCTTGTTTTGTCGAACAGAGCTAAGTTTTAGGCTCGGTGGAATAAAGAATAAGAAAAGATAATTAAATGGAATTTGATTCATAATATCTTGCCATACTATTTAGAAATGGCAATGGATCAAACATGGGTTGAATAAGCTAATACTCATAGCTGCCTCATAATTACAAATTCTATATCGATCCCATATACACTTCAAGTCGGATCGAATCAAGTCAAGTAGAGGAACAAGATGGGTTAGATCGGATCAGATGGATAAGGAGAATTAAATGTTAGATATATGCCCTAGAAATCAAATAGACTAACACATATAATCCTTCTAGTAATATAATTTTATAATTAAATTATTTAAATAAATAAAATTGAGTTAATTTTTCATTCATGTTATATCATGTATCCATGAATTATTCGAGAAATTAATAAGATGATAATACATATTCTCAAGAGTTGAGAATTTAAGGCATGTATCATTGGTGATTAATTTCTAAAAGCTTCTGATCGATGGATCATCATAAAAATGATGATTGATCTGGTAAGATTGGTATACGGATCGCTTTTCTTGGATAGACGAATCTCGAGTCTATAGTATAAAGATACTGAAACAAGATTGCAGATGATTGTTAGAGAACAATGGTATCGAGCATGACTAACACGAGTAGTCAGTTGGATATCTATCCATTTATCATGACATACTCAATGATATAGTGGTATGAATAGTTCTTAGACTTGCAGTGCTTTGACTATTCATAATAAAGTTCCTATAGTTTGACTGTATAATTACTTTATTACCTAGCTATTCGAAATCTTACGGTGCATGTTGGCTACAGTAAGTTTGTTGTAGGAATAGAATACACATCTAGTTGGGATCTATCGATCTTGGTAAATAAGGAGTAGTCCTATATTATTCATGTGACTGTGTTCAGAAGATCATGACCATAACAGTGTGAATGATAGAAAAGAGTTTTCATATATGAATTTAAGTCAATTGAATCTTACATATAACTGATGAGGGATTTAATGAGTTATCCATAACCTCCATTATATTGGATCTCGAAGAACTGAATCATACGATAATTACACTTAGAGGTTCATCTATTTAATTCTACTAGATTGCCACTATATACTATTAGGTTCACTGATGGATTATGAGACTAATAAAAATTATTTTAATAATCAAATAATTCTTAATTGGTTGAATTGAAATTATTTAAATCCATTAAAAGGGGTTTCAATGATATTATTGATGTAAATCATAATATATCTTACTACCAGATAAAATTGAACCTATGGGGTTAGACAAAATATAATTAGGCTTGTGAAGTCTTAATTGGATTAGGATTTAGAAAAATTCTATTGGATTTAAGAATATCATGCTAACACATGGTTAACTCCAAATCCTCTTAAACTTGGGCTCTATATTGGATAAGAATTAGACCAAGTCAAAGCATGCTTTGAGAGGCATCCCATTTGTTTCTCTCTGCATGGATAAGGATGAAAGTGCGCCAATAGTTGGCACCCCTTATCTTAGTTTTGCATGGAGCAACACCCCATCTGGATAGGGATGAGAAGGGGGCGCGCCAATAATTAGCACCCCCATTTGAATTTGCATAAGAAAGGGAGAGAGAAGGTGTGCTCCATTAGATAGATGAGAATAAGAAGTCTTTCTACTTTAAAGAGTTGAATAATCAAAGCCTTAAAGCAGGACTCAAAGATCTATTTAAACCCTGATAGAGAGAGATCATATCTCTTTAGCACTTACGCTAAAAAGGAGATCTACGCCCCTTTTTTTTTCTAGATCACACGCCATCTCTCCCTCTTCTCTCTCACACGCCTCATCCCTCACGCCCAAGGTGTTGGGTGTCCTCCATCCCTACATGCCTAAGTTGGGCGATCTACTTCTACATCAAGAAAGTAAGAAAATAGATCGTATCAAGAGTTGATTGCACATCAGATCAAAAGTTGATCCAGATTGGAAGGATGATTAAGTGCATGCAGATCGATCTTAGAGAAGAAGGATCAAGATAAAGAAGAGCATCCTAAATCAATCTCAAGTGGATTCCTGTAGAGGTCGAACGTATATGTGGTTCTTCAAAGGATCTTGAAGTTTATCAGAATCATCAAATCACGGTAAAAATCTACCTACGTTAAGGTGAAGATTCGATCTTCATAGTTTTATTTTTTTAATCTTAAAAGTATAATCATTTCTGATGATATGAGATTCGATCTCATACACACGCATGCCTGATCGGATCACCTCTTCTGTAGAATTTTTTATTTAGATCTAATATGCGCGGCCGAAAAGTTCCTTCATTAAATTGGGTTGGATCAGATTGGATAAGGAACTCATTATATAAATATAATAAAATTTTTATAATTTTCAAAAAAAAATTAGATTAAGATTATATTGGATCAGATTCGAAATGAGATATACTATTATCCGTATCCAATCCGAATCGACTTCGAATATTTTTTCTAGAACTTATACCCATCTTGGATTCTAATCAGATCCGATTAGGTTAGATACCCAATGGGTTGGCCAAAATTGTCATCCCTAATAATTTACTATCTTGTTTATATCCATATTTATATCTATACTTTCAATATTCGATTTGTATTCAGATCTATTTAAAATATGAATGTGAATTTTTATATTTAACTAACATCCGTCTTCATATTTGTATTGTTAAATAAAACAACTATGTAGATAAATATACTATTATCTGATCTATATCTGATTTGTTTTCAACCCTACGATTGGCTAACAATCCTGCTCATCGCCCTCCATGATCACAGTCTCAGCATTACCACCCCATCACCAAGCTCTCCCGTCCCTCCACAACCTTCCCATCCTCCCACCCCTCCCAAAGTAAACCCTAGCCTCCTCCTTGTTCTCCAATCCCAATACTCTAGAATAGGGCAGGTAGAAATGGGGTAAAGTTGGATCCTTGAATTGATTGAGTAGGTTTTAGGTACTTGTATATGAATTAACTCTTTCACATCGTCTATAATTTCTAATACGATAAGTACTGATATGCTTATATGGGGCCTAGCCTCATATTGAATAGGCTAGCCTTTTGCTCATCTCAGTAATAAACAAAAGGCCCAAGACATTGTTTCCCAAAATGATAGTGGAGTCATCCACCATAAAGTCCATCGAGGCTAAGAAAGCCTAGCCTTCACTCCTATTTAAGAACCCAATACATCACTTCTTCCTCACCAGAAAATCACCATATATATAACCATCATCCTATCTCTTCCATTTTCTTCCCTTTGGTCACCTGCACTTTGGACTTATTGTGCTCACTAATGATCGCAACCAAGCCATCACTAGAGTCAAAAGAAGATCCATTGATCTTCTCTCTTACCTATTCCTATTTAAACTTCCATCGTCGATCATATTTTTTACTAGAAAAATCAAAGGAAAAGAAAGCCTACAAATCCTCTATTTCTAGATCTGAAAAATCCCTTTGTTCTTCTTTTTCTAGCCTTCCCTGTTGCCAGCACTTATCGGTGGAAATGGGGACCTGCCCCTTATGCCACTTCCAGCTGTCATCAGAGCCCCTTGTTAGAGACCATAAAGACAGGAAAAAAAGGGTCGAGACCCCTATTTTCATTATTTTCTTGCACCAACTACCCTACCACTACCACCACCACCGCTGATCCTTGTCGTTAGTCTTCTGACCACCACCATCAACCTTGTCTTCCATACTAGATAAACATAAGCATCTGATGCCTTATTTTACCAAGAAGCCAAAGAAAAAGAAATGATGGAAGAGGAAGAAAAAAGAAAGAAAGAAAAGAAAAAAAAAAGTTAAAAGGGGAAGAGTTCTCTCTCACACATCTCTTTTCTCTCTACTTTCTCTCTCCATAATATTTCTCTCTCCATTGTCATTAGGGTTTGTTAAATCTAGTAGAGAGCTATTCTCAATGATTTATGGTGGGCCCTGATGAAGGGGTTCTAATCCATGACCATCGAGTAATGTACCGACCTCTATCATGGTCCTTAATAGATTTCACTAGATTTGAATATCCTTGATCACTATAAGCCACCTATACTTAGATATGATTTTTGATCGCATGTAGTTAGCTTGATCCAACCAATCGAGTTGTTAGAACCTACAATCCAATCAGTCCTATCCTTTTTCATCATTGTCAGGCAAAAGCCATATACTCAGTAATATCTTAATTTGATCCATCTAAGTTCTTTAGGGTTTCTTGTTTTATTTGACTTCTAAAATATTAAATTTCAATGATGTTGAATAGGTGTATCTGATTTACTGGATTGAAGTATAGATTCATAAATATTATGCTTGGATTTGCCTCTTATAGAGGTAAATAATCTAATACTTCAACATATACCTTCTAATAATCTTTAAAAAATCATAATTAGTTTATTTAATTTGATTTATGCTCTCTATTTTTTATTTGATTAAAATGGGACGAGCATGTATTGTTGTAGAAGCTATTTTTAAACATATGATCTACTTTGAGAAATGAATTTAAAAATTTGACTAGATAGTTTGTGACATTGAAAATTTGACTAGATAGAATAATGGTATCTATTATCTGATACTTTATGCAATGTGTATCTAATCCATACCAAGTTATGTGGTTTTAGCCTGATGTTGAGTTTAGTATCAACTTATGAAAAGTATACTTTTAAAAAATAAAAAAATTTTATTCTCTGAATTTAAATATGCCCATCAATGATATGTTTGTTATATTTGATTTACTATCTATCAGCATGCTTACTATCCACTTGATTGTGTTATATTGCTTATAGGGCTAATGTAGCTCATTATTTTTTTTTTTACTTTTTAATTCTCAATCATGAATTGCTCAAGACATTAGGGAGCACGCTAGATTGCTTAGAATAATTAGTAAATCTGGCTATTTTGGTCACTTGTATCAATTAATCTTCTTATTAGTTTAGCTTAGATTTGAAGATTTTATCTAGATCGAATATTATTGTTGATAAAAATGATTTGATTGGATCTTTATTAAATTGACTCTTTCGGTGATTTAAAAAGTTATTATTATTAATTTAAATTATTATAATTTGGTCAGTAGCCTTATATGATTGTAGGGGCCATCCCAAATCTTACCATGGCAATTGCTCTTGAACTTTGATTGTTGTTAAAGTTTGCATTGTCTATATCAGAAATCTGAAATTTTTGTTTAGATCAATAATTTTGTCCCTTTTTTTTATTGCACGGGCATTTTTTGGATGTTTAAAAGACGTTGGACGGTTGGAGTAGGATTATGAATGGTAGGTATCTAAATAGGGTCATAGAAAGTCTCTGTTTGTGGTACGCTGGCAAGTCTCTGTTCACCCGCTCTTAATACAACTGCTTCCAAAGCTTGTGGATTCATGCCCAGGCTTATGCTTTGGCCAACGCTGTCCTTAGAATGTAAACTTCTTTTTATCCTTTATTCTTCGATCCCGTGCCTGGTTTAACTGGGGAATCAGGTCTTTATCCTCTCTTCTGAGTACACCATCTTTGATGTTGAGGTGCCATATATTGTTTAGGTTAACTTATAAAAGTAGTGGAAGTGCTGATCTCATGGATTTCAACTCGGACCACCTATCTCACTTGGGCTAACGTTTATCCAAAGTAGCAAGGTGTGCTACCGTCCACGCTAACCTGTAAAGCAAACACACCGTGGTGACGTTGCTGGCCATAATTGTTGGTAATATGGATAAATCCTTTTGGTAAACACATCCCTTCAAAGCCTTTAAATTAACTATATGTACGTGTGTGTGTATAACCGATGTCTATATAACAGACCCTGTGCAGATCATTGTTATAACAAAAATAACCATTTTTTACCAATTTAATCTTGAGTGCGAGATTTTCTGAGAATAAAAATAGCTTTGATACTGACCACCACCTCATAATGGCCATGTACCTATTCGCCCCTTAAACAGTGCTTACCTAGATTTTCAGGGTTTTTCGTGTAAGTTCCTTTTAGCAACAATTGCCTTTCCTCCATATGCCCACCACAAACATAACGAGTTACCTTCATCGACATCAGCGGCTCTGCGCAATCAGAAAAATTCAGTGTTCCAAATGTTTGAATTCATGACTCCCAAATAGAAGTATATCATCTGCTTTTGGAAAATATTCCCATTTCTCTGCTCTTTTTTTATAAATAAAATAATTAATTTAAATAGCTCATAAATAAATATAAGAGAATCAAAAAATAAAAGATTCAAAGTAGCTCGGGGGGGCACCACAACCTCAGTCTACAAAACGTCATCTGAATGCTCAATAACCTAACTTACCACGGTGTTCATCTCTCTGAAGATGTTTCTAATCATCAAAGCAAAACATTCATCCAACAGTTTTGCAATATCATACAAAAAGGAGTGAGTGACTTCACCACGAGCATGATTCTATAACCAGGTCAACACGATGGCTGAATCATCCTGATAATGAGCTGAATAGACCTCAATGACCGTCTGGCAAATATAATCCCTATCCATGCTGTGGAGCTCAGCATTAGAAACTAAAGGCTTAAAAAGATGGTGCTCCCCCTCTGCCACCAGCCTGGAATCGAGCTTACATATCACAAATCCCGCCTCTCTGCATCTGTTTCGAACACTCCCATCAAAATTAATCTTCAAATACCATGGAGGAAGGAGCTCCCAAGAGATAAATATCCAATGGATTGCTGTAGACTCAACAAGGGAGCTCCAGATTTTCGAAGAACTAAAGATCACCTCAATGAGCTCTACTGCCATAGTCATGGATCTCTCCAAAATGAATCTTATAAAATACCACCTAAACTCAAACATCAGACTATTCCTTGCCAGCCAGATGTGGAGAGCCATATATACCACATAAATGCCCTCTAATCTAAAGACCGGACATAATCCTGCTCGTATCGTTCTCCAGAAGCTTTAGAAATGCATGGATCAACTCCTCCATCTGAACAATTCGTTGGTGCATCCCTGCCAAAAACCAAACAAGCCTCGCCCTTGGCATCAGAAAAGAGTGTGCTCCAAGATCTCCTTCTCCATGTCATAATAAGGGCATGCCAATGGGATATTCATGCCTCTTGCACGCAAAAGGGATCTGATCAGGAGCCGACCCGAAGCCACCTTCCAGAGAAAAAAACACGCACTCAGATGAGCTCCAATCCTTTAGATCTATATAATATTCCTACACCTATCTGATATCCACATATAATATCAATATAAATTAGTTGTTACCACCTTCGATCTCTCTGAGTGTCTCCAAACTCTGACATCCGAAACCTATGAAGTGAAACTGCCAAGGACAACACCCACTCCCCAAGGTGCTCTCCAAATAATTTGGATATGACCTCCTGATCCCATCCCCTTTGATCAACAAGGAGATCCGTAATCCTCAAAAAATTAGTGACCTCAAAATTAATAAATGTCGACCAATGATGCAAGGCAAGATGTTCGATCCACACATCATACAAAATGCTCACCGAATACCTATTCCCTACAAGCCATCCAAACTAAGGAATCACATCTAAAACATGTGCATAAATCTCCTTCTAGAGGAATGAGGCACCATGGCTAGATTGAATCTCCCAATTAATGGGCGATGGTCCATACCTCATCCTCTTGATAATGCTTCATAAGATATCAAGGTTGAGAAACAACCGTGCAGCATATCTTGCAATGAGGGCCTTCCTCCTAATTGTTAGAGGCTAAATAGCCAATGACCGGCACACCACATTCCAGGCCAGCAAATAAACACCGCCAGCAAATAAACACCACCCCCACCTTTTGGATAAGATTCCTATAGAAATCTTCTAAACAGCTACTCCAACTTTGCCACCTTGAAAAGAATTATGTTTGAGAATAGCTTTGCCACCATAGACTTGAAAAAGACTTGAAAAGGATCATGTTTGAGAGTAGATAAATTGGAACAAAACTGAAAACAAACCTAATTGAAATAATCCTCCCCATCATTGACAAAGCACAAACCTACCAGCCATCCAATCTCTTCCGAATCTGTCACTTCATATCCTTGCACTTTGCTCTCCTCAATTGCAACTTATAATGGACACTCTCAAGTATTGTAAGATCCCACTAAGTTCCTCGACCCCAAGCCTATCCCTAATCACAGATCTCTACTATACTAGACTAGCATTCTAAAGCTAAAAACAACCATCAACTTTTTAGGTTCACCGGCCCTATGCCATACAATAATCTAAAATTCTTCGAAAACCAATTACATTCTAGAAGCCCAACCCACTAATAAACAATCATCTTGGTATTCCAGAAAGTTAAAATAGAAAGTTAAAATAGAAAATGAAAGGAGAATTTTAATCAAATCCATAATATCTATTTGTGCAATCAGCTATTTCCAGCTGTAAAGTTCATTTCTTTCTAAGTTCTTTAATTTTTCGGGATCTTTTCCAGAAAATCAAACATACTCTATAGGAGTTGAATCTACTCAAATTAAGTTACAAAATTTTGACTTTTCCCTCATAAATGGAAATAATACATAGTTCCAGCCGAATTCTAACTGCAGGCTCACAGGGGTATAGCTACTGAGCAGATATAAACATGAACTTTTAAGCGCCTGTTTGGATGCCCAAACCACTTATTTTTGGAACAAAACCGATCTTAAGAAACAGAGAATCCAGTGATGGTGGAGAATTTTAACATATCCAGAGACCTAGCAGGTCATAGGATTCCCAAAAAATAAAGTTGGATATTGGAATCCTTCCAAGAGATGAAGTCCAGTATCCTGATTTCTCATGTACTGAGAATTTTAACAAACCCAGGGACAGCGGATCATAGGATTCCCAAAAAAATGGTAATTGGAATCCTCCCTAAGAGATGACATCCAGCATCCCGCTTTCTCATGGACTCTGCTGGAGCCCAAATTTCTCCCATGAGAAAAATAAATCCCTGGCCTTGACAAACAATTTAGCTGGGCATCCAAACAAGCCCCTCAAGAATCATTCTTTTACGGATAAAATATTTACCTAAAAAATTATACTTTTCTATATAAATATTTTTTAAAAAATATTTAAATAAAAAATAATTTATTTATATTTTTTTATGCATAAATTATTTTAAATTCTATTCAAAATCTATTATCCATGCTCTTTTATATTACTATTTTTTTTGAATAAATTATTAAAATTTATTCATATTTTTTATAATATTTCTTATATTCTTTAGATTTGAAGAAAATAGATGACAAAATTATTAAACATTAAATAATAAAAATATTAAAAATAAAATTAAAATATTTTAAATATAAAATTAAATATCTATTTTATTAGCTCATGAAAAAATAATTTAACCATCTCCTAAGTGGATAAATTTTTTTTTTATTTTGTGGATAAATATTATCTATAAAAAAATAATTTTTCTATCTTAAAAAATATGAAAATATAGATAAATTAATTAATAAAAAAATATATTATTTTTTTATAATATTTATCTATAAAAGAATGAGTCTTAAAAGAAAGTACCGCTTGCTACAAATTTACAATTGAGAAAATTTTCTCATCCAACGTACAAAGAGACCCCAAGAAAATGAATTGCAAATTCCCGAGTGTACCCAATTGAAATTGCTGAACTTAACCTATCAGAATCTTGTATCACGAATCAATTCTCCTCTAGATTATATCAACATCCACTCCTACCGGATCTTAAACAAACTCGATGGTACCTGCAACAAACACAATTATTGTTAGAGGATGTTAGAGCTTGCGAGAAAACTATAAAATTTGATAGCTTAACAACATCCTGGATTAAACAAAATTAGTAAATAAAGTAGTTCTCTCATGGGAATAAATGAAGTGACACAACCAACACTAGCTTTGAATTGAAAATAGCAAATTCCATGTTGAAAAAGGCATCCGCAGCATGCTACCTTCACATGATGTGGCATGATCTTTATATCATAGGGCACATGAAGCCATGCCTCGGGAGGGTACAACATGAAATTCTCAGGCTTACTTGTGTAGACATCTGCATACTGATGTATATGATAAGAAAACGCTGATTCCCGACCAGTGTCTGTGAGGAAGGTTGCCCCAAAAGAACTATTAAACATGCTGCGCATTGCAGAACGACACTGTCGCCTTTGCTCATTTAATTCATCCAATAGTGCTCGGCAAGCTTGCCCTCTCTTACTGCTAACCACTGTTGCATGAACTTTACCAAGTAATTCTTGTATTATGTGAAATTTCGCCTGCAGTCCAGCAAAGGATAATGATATCAGAACTGGAGATTTTGATGGTCTCCAAAAACATGTGGATTAATTGGGGGAAAAAAGTTTGAGGCGGATGCTAATTTTCTATAGGGGAAAAATCAACTTAAGTTTAACTTCACTTTTCTGACAAAAACTTGATCTCTTCGATGGATTTGCCATCAAATTGGGAGAGGAAGAATTGGAATTTATCCATTTGCTAGTTTGAAAGTATATATATATATATATACACACACACTTGATCAAAGCTGCATCCCTATATTAAAGTTTTAAAATTCACAACATTAATTCAACTCAATCATTATATTTCTTTTTGGTGAGATGACAATATATATTCAAAGCTGGCATGATTACAAATTCCAAATGACCAAACCAAAGGAGCTGTAGGTGATCCTCCAGTATTCTGTTACCAGGAGAACATACCAAAATCAACAAGCTCGAATAGAAAGCAAGAACTGCAAGATTGAGAAGGAATTTTAGAAAAGGGAGGATGGGAAGAATAAGGATTACGGACCAGAAACACAGGAAATGACCTACAAGCAGATCAGTTGGTTAGTACATGACTTGTTATTTCGATTACTGCAAGGGAGATGACCACCTTTCCTGTCCCTCCAGTGTTCCTTAAATCAGCCAGTAATAAGACGCCTTCATTTCATCTCAGAAGAGGAGGCAGGGGTCCAAAGAATGGAAGAAGCCATTGACACTGCAATCCCAAGATTTTCACCACACCGCTAACCGTGAATTATATTATCCTTTTTGTAGACATATACATCACTGCAGACTGATTTCAAATCAATAACCGAAAACCAGCCTCCTAAGAACTATATTTCCTAGTACGCCTCATATCCGTATGAAATATCCCATAAATGTCATGGTGGTTACCGAAGTTCCTCCTGCAGGACTCCATTTCCTCATCAGCATGTCACTTTTCAGCTGCAGATTTACTGCTCTAATTGATATTCTTGAACAGCGTGGAATGCAAAGTTAAACATTGTTAATGCCTTACTGGGGTAGTTCAAAATTCATTTATAATTTATATATAACATGATTGCTGTTGCAACTTAAGATCATGTACATGAGATACCAAAAGTAAAAATATAGCATAGTTTTCTCATTAAAGTATTGATTGGATGCTGGATGGAGGATAACCATTTATGATATATAGAAGACTTGAATGAGATGAGGAGGTCCGTGGGTTGGAGGGGTAGGCTAAAAAGGAAACAAGGATGGAGTGGGAAATGTGCAGGGAGAGGGGTGGCATTAGATGGCCTACAGAAGGGAAGTTTAGGCAGGTTGAAATGAGATAACGAATGAAGTGGCGCAATGTGGGGAGGTGGTTGATATGAGGCTGAGGGGGCAGAGGGTGGAATGTCATGGCAAGGGGTGGGATGAGATCAATGGGTGTGATTAAATGATGCACATGGGTTTCTTATGAAATTTGAGCTATAAGATAGCCAATCCAGTGTCAAAAGATATACCATTCTCTGAATCTCTTTGGAGTCTAATATTTCAACATTGCCAATGTCAGCTTCCAGGAAGTGATTCCCAATAATCGAAGAATGAATAAATGCAAACAAATAGAACAGACAACCTATATCCAGACTAAATTTGGCCCCATAAGTTGATTTTGGCCAAACAATTGGGGACCGGATATGAGCCAAAACCAGAACTGGAACTTCAGACATGCTAAGTAGCTTTCACTCCAAGTATCTTGTTCCAGTATCATTCTAATAAATGCTACCTTCATGTCACACCACCAGATCTCCAAGATCTGATGATGGAGATCAATATGGCATTTCACATAATTAGAATGTTAGCAGCAGAAAACATCCACTCCCCTTGTTCTTATCCCAGAACTGCATTTCGGCATTTCCGAGCTTGATCCAGCTAGTAAACACAATTCTGAAGATCCTGTATTGCCACTTTTCTGAGTGGAAAAGCTACATGTTCTTTGCTTCACACAGAAATCTGAAAAGAATTCTCAAAATAGAAAAGTGCGAATTCATATTGGTAACCACATTTTTTTTTGGGACTAGGATGCCAATTTCTGCTAGATGTTTCTGATGTCAAATAGGAATATGCTAAGATATTTTTCTTAAAAAAAGAAATCTATAAAAGGTATAGTAAGTTAGTTATGTATTTAAATAGGCAGAACCACCATCCCTAAAAATCATTATCTCCCAATTTGCAGCTTCCCATTGCTTGGAAAGTGATCCCCGATATTTAGGGTTTTCTAGGCTCCTGGAAGAGAGGGCCATGTTAGATGTGAAAGGCATGACGAATGAGGCTGTCTGCATGGGGTGGGAGTGAGGCAGAGGGAGAAAGAGAGGAGGGAGAGATTGCTTGCTGAATGATAGGAAAAATTATTGCATGCATGGCCATGCTGGTGCATGCAACCAATCTCCGTGCTGTATTTCTATGGACCACCGAGACGAGTGCAGGACGAATGGAACTAACACTTAGGAATCTTGGTGATTGGTTGTGCACCAATGTGGCCGTGCACCCAGTGCATGCAATGATTTTTTGAATGATGGGGCTTATTGTGACTAGATACTTTTTTGGTAGTTTGGCTTTTTAATTATTTTACTATTTTTTTAGTTACAAAAAATAGACAAAATAACAATGGCTAGATATGTGTGTGTGTATAATGTAACTATCTATCTATGTACGTAGGTATTTATATGTATGTATGCATGTATATCTATATGTATGTATGCATGCATGCATGTATGCATGTATGTATACATGTTTATACTCATACTTCCTAGTTGCTTCCACCTCCTAAGTTTAAACCTCCTGTTACCTAGAACTCTTACCTGCATCCGCACTCGCTTTAGGCCCACTAAGATCAGAACTTAGTATTCTGGTTCTTACCGATCTTCACCCTTAATCACGATGACTTGAAAAACCAATTAAATATTTTAGATCCATTTCATCATTATTGAAAGTACTGTAATACGATTGGCAAACTTTTGATCTCAAAGCACCTGATGACAATTGACTTTGCTGATGCATGAATTTTAGCCAAAAAAATGTACGAGTTTTAACCAAAAATGCTCTTTGCACTTCAGAAATTTCCCTTAATGAATTGACAGATGAATCTTAATTATTATATCTTCGTCTGTTAGACAGCTTATGCAAACCTTTCTTTCATCAAATTTCTGACAGCTAGTTCTTTAAATGTAGCATAATTTCATTTACATCCTGAATTATCACTCTTTGAATTGATTAATCCTTTACATGCAACTATCAAGCAATTTTTGGCATCATCACACTGAAAATTTCCAAAACTTCAAACAAATCTTGCTCAGCATTATTACCAGTAGCATTGCCATGGATTGCACATTTGATCCTTATTCTTTCCGTTTTTTTTGTCAGGAATGATCTTGGTTCCATCTAAACTTCGCTAAAAAGATGAAGAAAATCCAGTAACAATCCTAGAGAGATGGATCATTCCTTGGATACATAAAATGAAATGAACTGAGAAAGATAATCCACTATATATTTTCTAATAAAGACTAACTTATAGCCAACTGACAAATTCCCGAGCAACAACTAAATTAAGTTCTTAGAAAACAATGTAAAAAGTACTGAAACTAAAAGATGAACAGAAAACCTAAATACCCTTCCTTGTTTTATGTTGAATTGAAGTATCTGAGCCTACAACCTACCCTTGTAAGACAACTTTGCCAAAACATAAGTTCCTTAAAAGTAGGTAATATACATCTATTTCACAATTGCATGTTTAATCAAATCAAAACTGCGAGCAGTGTTGGTAAAGGGAGAAAGCAAGATGATGTTGGTTAGTGGGTGGATCTTCGTGTTAGCGGGGAGGGAGGGAAAATAGGAAGAGGCTCTCATGAACGAGAGGTGAAAATGTACATCCTTTCAACCTATGGGTTTTCTAGATAATGAGTAAAATTATTCAGACAGCTAAGAATGAATATCAATATATTCTATTGGTAAAATGAGCTCTTTGGTAACTATAGGATGTTCTTGGTATCTTATTTTCAAGAGCTCACTAGCCCACTGCAATAAATAGATACTTCAAAGTGCTAGAAGCATTCAATAATGGTCTTGAATATATGATCACACATTAGATATTGATTGCTCAAGTCAAATCTCATGAATCCTTGCTATGGACTACAAAAGATACCATGAAATGAATAACATACAGTATATATAACAATAATTGGTATGTTAAAAAATTATTATTCTTAGATTAAATTGATTATTAATATGCAAACATATATATACATGCATGAACACACAAGTACATCTACTGCTCCACAATATGTTCATCAGCTTATCTTCATATGTTCATAAACTCTTCTCTGGCATATCAAGGTATGATCACTTCAAGCATGCAAAATATATGTGACTTCACGGCAGCTCTATATGATTATACAAAAAATTTGTAATTTATGGAACATAAACTTGTTGGAGTAAAGGAATAAATTTAATGCAGTTTCTTGTACACCTTTTCACCACGCTACAGGAGGAGGCATGCAATGTTTAATGCTTCAGTTACCATGCTCAAGATCAAAATGCATAACTATGCCCTATTTGCTAGGTTATTTAACACAACTTTTGAAGAACTCATCTGCATATTTTCAAGTGATATGGAAGCTAAGGTTCTAAGTATGAGGTCTAGTTTGGGCTTTTGAACCAGTTCCACCTCTGGGCTCTAGGTTTGAAAATCTCTTGCTTGGGTAAACAGCCTAATCATTTTTCCTTCTATCCCTCCACATTCCAGTTTTGTCTATTTGCCGACGGATCAACTTCACTCAGTTGTGGTAGTTGGTGCAAGACTGTAAGTCTTCCTTTCCATCTAATTCTGCTGAGCCAGGTTCCATCCTGGCTGTCTTTGCCTCTCCAAAATTTTATCCTCTATCACTGTGTGGTTAATTCAATGGATCAAGATATGACAAATAAATGTTTAGGAACAATATACAACCAATTATCTAACTCCCCGTTGATTGGTGTCTAGTTCCAACTCCCGAACTGGACATACTTAGGGAAATCAAGGGACTTGCCTAGAAACATAGGTCACTAGCAGATTGAAAGACCAATGGTACTGATTACACAACTTAACATTATCAAACAAAGAGGAACCTTACAACAATGCACGAGACATGGAATAAGTTAAGACAAAAAGGAAGAAAACATAATTTCATGCATGAAACCAAATTTACCTCTAGAGCACAGGTTACAAGTCAAAAAGGCACACTGAAATACAATTGCCAACTCAAGTACTCAAGGAAAGATGCAAAATTCAAATACAGTGTAACATTTCTACCTGCTGAAACCGATAGCTTTCATCATTTTGGATCTCTATTTCACTCTGCAATGACAGAATATCATCATAAGAGCCAAGATATGGGTAGTCTAAGTCAAAAAATGCAAGCTTAATATGCAAAAAATCATTCAGTAAATAGATGATCAAGTAATTCATTTTTTTAATATCCATATGGTACAAGTAAAATGAGCTGCCACTGTAAATTTTTCCTCTTTATGGTTATGCTGTTGTGTTTAATGCCAATAGTACACAGTGATTATGTTCAGCATATTGGTCTACATTGACATTTAAGTAAAACCGAGTAACTCAGCAAATTACAGCACATAATTGAGATGCAGTGGTCATTAAAGAATTCATCCACACAAACCAAATTTTATTATTGTATTAGGACAATTAAAGCAACAACAGAATGAAGATGATTAAGTACAAAGATTGCATTAAATTAGAGCTTTGGTTGCTTTGACACTTGCACAACTAGGTGAATTATACTGTTCAATAAAACCATCCAGTCGATGCTTAACCACATCAAAATAATAACAATAATAGTAGTAGTAAAAATAACAACAACAATAATGATGATGATTATGGAGCACTTATCCATAGTTTAGACTTTAGATAATGTCAAACAATATGCATAAGAATGGTGCGGAATTCACATAACCATATATATGATATCAATGAAATGCAACATGGTACTGTTTTTATGGATGATGGGTGTTGAATGTCATCCATGCCACAAATGATACTGTAAATTATGTTATCTCTTAAGAGTCATGATCCTCAACATCAACCTCCTAATCACGGAAGATCTAGACATCTATTCACTGCTTGCCAAAGAATCAAAGAACCAGCATGTGCACAGCAATGTATCATAATCAAGTGTCCAAAAGTTTCAGCACTCTAAAGAATTCCTAAAATTGAGCATCCATGTAGCACTACTCACTAACCGCTCTAGTCAGACAGCAAAACTGCAGGGGGTCAGGTCAAGTCTGGCTCTAGTTAATGTTTCAGTATAGAAGGCTGACTTGAACCAAACTTAACCCCATACATTGTCAGTCTAGAGATCGTAACTTCAGTTAGTTTACAAATATAAAAGAAATGAACAAGATTACTAGGAATCAATATTCTAATTTGTTATTTAAATAGTAAGTACTTATAGTCTATTTGAATGCCCTTTTACACTCTGTGGTTTTGTAATGGTCTATCAGAAAAACTGATAATAGTGCTGTGCATAATATACACTGTTCAGTAACTTCCATTCATGTATCACCCAAGCTTTTTCCTTTTAACACCATCATCCATCATAAAAACATCAAGGAACTTATCTAGTCACACCATCATTTAAATAGGGGCTGGGGAAAATTCTTAAAAAGCAAGATCATCAATAATGACATATTTATTAGCAGTAGAGCAACCCCAACCTTCTACATATAAGCCAATTAATTTATCTGCACATGCAAATAAGTCTCTTGTGGAGATGGTACTGACAGAACATGCAAGATGAGTGCATACCTCGAGTTCATGAATGATAGCAGCAGTTCGCCAGCCAGCTTTCGAAGGTCCTCTCAAGTCACTAAACAAATGATCACCAAAATACATAACCTACATCAAGGAAATAAGTGTTATGAAGATAGACAACAGATAAGCTTCACAAAAGAGAGAATGATGATCAGTGTTACCTGGACACAGGATATGGGTGTCAAGTGTCCGGGTGACCTAAAATATCCGACAAGGGAATCTCAAAAAATTCAGACACTTGGACACGGCCATGCATATATTTGAAACAACAAAACATAGAAATAGACTAAAATGCAGTCCATACAAAGCAATGGTAACATTGTTTTTATGATGCCATAACTAAGAGCTAAATATTAAAAACCAGCGTTTGTCGTGCTGCCCCATTACTGCCTGGTACAGGGAGTGCCATACCCTACTAATATGTGGTACCATACCATACCAACACTATTGTACCGGTCCGTACCACATACCAACACTATAAAAGGATGGTACCAATACGTGGTCCGGTACCAACATGGCAAACTTTGTTAAACATTGTTAGAAAAGTAAAAGAAGAAAATGGGGGGTTGTCAGTTAAAAAAGTTTTAAAAAAAAAGAGGAAAAGTCATGACGGCTATGGAACATAAGAGAAGAGATAGGCTATGCTCAGGAATTTAAAAAAAAAAAAAAAAAAAAGGAATACAGCTGTCACATCCTAGAAGATTAAGAGGAGAGGAGATGCAGAGCAAGAAGAGAAGACAATCCAAGAAAGGAGAAGAGGAAATACCTAAAGGAGAGATTTTGAGGAGAAGTGCTTGAGTGCAGAGAGGAGGAAAAGGTATGCACCCTAGCTCTTCTTCCTTCTCTTTCTTTCCCTCTCCTCCCTTTTCCTTTTTGTTCAGAGACCGGGGCCCTTTGGGGTGGGGGTGGTTTGGGGAGGTGGGCTTCGGATCTTATGATTGGTCAGTTTAGGTCTTTTGGTGATTCAGAATTATGATAGAGGCAGCATGGGCATGTCCATTGCAAAGATACATGCGATACAAATACAATGTTGCGTCTTTGTGAACAGATGGCAAAATTTCTCAATTTTGCCATGTTTGGGTATCGCCATCGATGATCCAACAGAGAATGGTTAACATGAAGCACACATAATTTTATATTTCACACACCAATATGTCATATACCATATATCAATCAAGTTTCAAGTAAACTTGTCAAAAGACTAATTTATTAATTTGGGATCCAAGTATCAAGTTTGTATGCTAGTAAGCCATTATTTTTCTGACTTGTCACAATTTCCACTTCTACTTTTAAAGGAATCATGTTATAAGCACCGCCTGAACATGTTTGCACACCAGTAAGAACAGATGACTCATGCATGTGCTTGCACTCGTAAAAACCATACCGACCAAGGATGTGAGAATGCACTTAAGAATCATCCAAATGAAAACTATGGGCACTGGATAACTGGCATATTTCTCTAGCTTCAAAGGATTGCACCAATGAGCATTTGAAACAACTATACACTAACAAGCATGACTTTTTTCATTGACCGCTCTTAGGATCCATGTCACACCAAGTTTCCTACCTTTAGCATCTTTGGTCCAAAAGCCTCTCCATGTTTTCCTTTTATACATGCAGTCATTTATTCCAACATTACCTATGGTTACACTTTTAATTTGTTTCTTCCCTTCAATAATTATCTCTAAAATTTACCGATCATTCACTTTACAGGTTCTACCACCTTATGCTTGCACGTGTTCGAAGTAAACTTCTCATGAATCCTTCAACTCTTGGCTTATGCATCAACATGCACTAGCTACTCAGTGATCAAACTTTGACAGGGCCAAACTACATGCCTCGTATGAATCACATTCCTTTTTTGTGAATTTCACCTATCTAAATATACATATTAAAGAAGACACCCAAGTGAGCCAACCTATCCACATCAATAGTTCAAAATCCAAAATCTCCATGCTTTATCTCAAATTTATAAACATCATACCATGTATAAACATAAGTCTTCATAAATATTATAGGTATCGACAATCATCACTAGCCACGTGGCATCATCAGGGAGATCATCACCCCAGAAGATTGCTAAAGACAAACAAATATCGGTCCCAGATCGGTAAAATACCGACATGGAGCCCAGTCAAATCCGTACCACAGCCAAATGGCATGTTTGCTTAATTGAACTAGCTCGATAATCTATCGACAACAACAGCATCTAAATCGATTAATCACCGCCCTCAACAACGTTCTAAATCACTGAAAATTGAGGACGGTATTTGACTAGCCTCTAGATGGCAACACAGAACTAGATCAGTACATTACCGCTCCAGAAGCTTGCTACAATCTTCCTCCAATAGTAGATCAGTTTCTAACCGATCTTGATAGCAATAACTCACCAACATGATCACGGGATTAGCTTGTCACTGGACTCTCCATCCTTAGATCGATAAAACACCAATCTCACCCTCAGCGGGAGGCCATCTATGCTTATCATACCGAGATCGAAAAAACACCGAGCTCACCACAGCGAGATCAGTAAAAAAAATAATCTCGACATGATTCGAAAAACTGATTGACTTCTGATCACTCTACAACCAAGTTACAGCTATCATTTAGCCACATCACAGTTAATTGCCATCAAGGCAAATGACCTACAGCTACTATCCAGCTGGCCGCTTTGTTATAACTAACTAATGGCCTAATAAACTCTCTTAAGGCCTAAGCAAACCCCTCTATAAATAAAAGGGCAGGTACCCTCCCGAAGGTAAGCACAAGATTCACAGAATCAAAATTCTGTTGAAATCTACTCTCGACTTCCCTACTGAAGGAAGATTGAAATCCCTCTTCACACAATCCCTCATTTTGTCCTTCAATCTTCTATTGCATTATCTATTGACAAGGCTTCTACTGACTTAAGCATCAAAGGGTCCTAAACCGGAGGATAACCCATCGATTCTTGGACATTTTTCTTGTAGGTTGGTCCGTGATCTTGATCGACCCAACCCCAATCAGCTCTCCAGCATGAATTTTTTTGAAAAATCTGAAGCCCTGCTCTAGAGGAAGAGCTTACCCATGATTTTACGGAAATGATAAAAAAAATATAGAATCCGGCTCCATCTTCTCCAGGAGCTCCTCCGTAGATGGTCCAATCCCATCCTCCGGCAACAATTGATCCACAACAATTAAATCTCCTGATGCAGTAGGTCCAGACCCTCTCCAACGTCGTGCAATAGCTTCAGTAAATAACAGAGCAATGACAAGAATCCGTTCCTCGAGAGGCTGCGTCATGAACCAGCCATCTTCCGACCCCTCAAGAATTCCATTGGGTGCACCTTCTTGATCAAGAAGAGCACTCCTATGAAGCTGAATCAACTCCCTGCAGCAGGAAGCCATTGTGGGAGGCGGATCTGGAATAGAAACTTCAAAATCTTGAGAAAAAACTAGAAAAGATGCAGCTCGAAAGGCCTTCCCAGAGTAAGAAGGATTTTCACCTCACTTCCCCTTTCTCCACTGAAATCTTGAATGAATCGATTCCCTCCTGGTTCAAAATGCCCGCACTAGAGCCATTCGATGGTTCCACTCACCCTCAAGACCATCTTGAGGGATACAGAAATGTGATGAGGCTTCAAGGTGCATCCAACACCCTTCTTTGTATGGTCTTCCCCATCATCCTCAAGAAATCTACTAGAGTATGGTTCTCTGGACTCCACTCGGAGTCCATTTCATCTTTTAACCAGTTGAGTAGGCTCTTTGTAGCCTATTTCGAGAGTAATCGTCTCCATCTGAAGCACTCAGACAGCCTATTCTCCGTGGTGCACCAGAAGGATGAATTTCTCTAAGAATATATGGCCCGTTTTAATGCGGCCATTCTTGAAGTAAAAGACTTCAAGTCCGTCGCCATATCAGCCTTGAAGCGAGGACTCAAGAGCTAACGTCTGATCTTCTCCCTCAACAAGAACTTTCTGAAAAACTACGAAGGAATGTTGGCTCGAATCCGTAAGTATGCCAATGCTAAGGAAGAGGAGAAGTTGAGTAAGGAGAAAAAGAACAAAGAGGGAAAGAAACAATCCCGTGAGGAAGAATGCGAGAATCAGGAAAGTAGCAGTAAACCACCTCAAAAAAATCCAAGATCCCAAGCCCTCTTCGAAAATTTGATAGCTACGCTTCTGTGTCCGCCCCTTGATCGCAGATCCTGATGGAGATAGAAAATCAGGGATATCCCTACCATCCCAATCCTATGAAGGCTCCTGCTGATAAAAGAAACAAGAACAAATTCTGCCACTTCCATCGAGATCATGGACATGATACCGAAAAATGCGGTCAACTCAAGAATGAGATTGAGGTCTTAATCTGCCAAGGCTATCTTGGCAAGTATGTCCGAGATCAGGCAAATCAGGCTCTAGAGCCGTGCTAGAAGCCAAATGACACTGCTGAGCGCAACTAACCGACTGCAGGAGTCATAAACATGATCTCAGAAGGCAGCGGACCTCGAGAGGCATTCAGGAGTCCCTCTCCAAAAAGGCAACACCTCGAAAATGTCATTTCCTTTTCTGACGAAGATGTTCAGGGGGTTCAAACACCCAACAATGATGCTATGATGTAAAAAAAATTCTAGTCGATAATGAAAGCTCCATAGATGTGTTATGCTATGATGCTTTCTTAAAAATGAATATGCTAAGTAAATTGAGACAGGTTAGCGGACCGTTGGTCGGATTTTCAGGCGACTCAGTGACAATCGAAGGAGAAATTACTCTACCAGTCACTACCGGCAATAAACCTTGTCAATCGACTGTACGACTTACATTTCTGATCGTCAGGATACCCTCCGCATACAATGCCATCCTTGGCCAACCTGGGCTCGATGCTCTAAATGCTGTAGTCTCAACTTACCACCTGCTGGTCCGATTCTCTACCAAGTTTGGAGTTGGAGAAATGCGTGGAGATCAAATATTGGCTAGACAATGTTTTTTGATAAGCTCGCAAATAAAGAAGCCAGCTAAAAGCTCACCAATTGAAATCCCCGACCAAGAGCTTAAAAGTGAAGACGGAAAGAGTCGAGGTGAGTCTGCCGAACCCCTCATTACCGTCCCTCTGGAAAAAGATCCAAAAAAAAATAATCCAGATAGGATCTCGGTTAAATGCCGATCTCAAGAAAAAACCGATCTCCTTCCTTCGGTAAAACGCCGATGTGTTGATCCGCTTTAGATATGCCAGGAATACCTATCGATGTCATCACACAAACTGAATATCGATCCCAAATACAAGCCCGTGAAGGAAAAGAAGAGAAGTTTTACTTCAGAAAGGCAGAAGGCAATAGATGAGGAAGTTGGAAAGCTTCTGGAAGCTGGATTTATTAGAGAAGTATAGTACCAAAATTGGATAGCCAATGTTGTGATGGTTAAAAAGGCAAGCGGAAAATGAAGAATCTACATCGATTTTACCAACCTCAATAAAGTTTGTCCAAAGGATAGCTTTCCTCTTCCAAAAATTAATCAACTAGTTGACGCGACCTCAGGACATAAGTTGTTAAGCTTTATGGACGCCTTCTCAGGCTACAACCAAATCAGAATGGCTCCTGAAGATAAAGAGAACACGGTTTTTATCGCCGACAAAGATTTGTATTGCTATAAAATGATGCTTTTGGTTTGAAAATTGCATATGCCACCTGCCAGCGTCTAGTCAACAAAGTCTTCAAGCACCAGTTGGTCGCAACATGGAAGTTTATGTTGACGACATGCTAGTTAAAAGCATAAAGAAAGATTAGCACATTACCGACCTAAAAGAGGCATTCGGGAAGCTCTGCAAATACCAAATGAAGCTTAACCCCAACAAATATGCTTTTGGAGTCATAGCTGGCAAATTCCTTGATTTTCTGGTAACCCAGAGAGGAATAAAAGCCAATCCTAAAAAGATTCAAGCACTGCTTAAGATGAGGCCCCCAAGCTCCTTCAAAAAGGTACAACAACTCATAGGACGAGTAGCGTCTCTCAGTAGATTCATATCCAAGTCAGCCAAAAAATGCCTTCCATTCTTTAAAATCCTAAAGCAAATCAAAGATTCCAAATGGTCAGAGGAATGCCAATCCGCCTTTAATGAACTCAAGATGTATCTTGGCTCAGTTCCATTATTATCAAAGTCAGTCGAAGGTGAGAATTTATTTATATATCTATCTGTTTCACCTAACGTTGTTAGCTCGATTCTAGTTTGAGATGATGTAGGGACATAAACCCATCTATTGCACCAGCAAATTATTACGAGATGCGGAAACTCAATATTCCAGTATCGAAAAAATGATCTATTCTTTAATTACAACAACCAAACAGTTTCGACCATACTTCCAGACCCACTCTATTATTGTCTTAACGGATCAACTGTTGAGATCAATCCTTCAACAACCTGACACATCCGGCCGATTGGCCAAATGGACTATAGAACTCAGTGAATTTGATATCTGTTATCGACCCAGACCTACCATGAAAGCTCAGATGCTGGCTGACTTTATAGTAGAATGTTCAATACCTGAAGAAGATCTGATCCCAAAAATTCAAAAAGAAATTACCAGAGAATCTCACTGACTTCTACATGTGAATGGAGCCTCAAACGTCCAGGGGAGTGGTGCTGGTCTAATTTTGGCTAGTCCAGAAGGAGCTATCACTGAACACGCTCTGAGATTCAACTTTAAAGCCTCTAATAATGGAGCCGAATATGAAGCCCTCATTACGGGACTCAAAATTACAAGGGAGCTCAATATTAAGAAACTCAAAGTCTTCACAGACTCCCAGCTTATCGTCGGACAGGAACGAGGTCAATACGAAGCCAAAGACTTTATTATGTCTCAATATTTACATATGCAAGAAAATTATCGAAAAATTTCAATGATCTTGAAATCATTCAAATACCGAGATCGGAAAATGCCCGAACAGATGCCCTTTCACATCTTGCCACATCAGGACTTTCCGACCTCAACCAAAATGTATCCATTGAGGTCCTGGAGAAACCCAGCATGGAAGTTCTGATGATTGCTCAAGTGAATCATGAATCGAGCTGGATAGATCCTTTAATAGATTATTTGGGCAAAGGAATACTGCCCAATGATTCTGCTGATGCAAGGAAAATCAAGAGGCAAGCTCCATGGTACGTTATTCTAGAAGGAAAACTCTATAAGAGATCATTTTCTTTCCCTTTGCTTCGATGCCTAAGGCCTTCGAAGGCTGATTATGCCCTACGAAAGGTTCATGAAAGAATTTGTGACAATCACTTAGAAGACAGGTCCTTAGCATATAAAGCGATCCGGCAGGATTATTATTGGCCAACCATACAAAAAGGCGCTGCTAACCTTGTCAATAAATATGATCAATGCCAGAGGTATGCAAACATTCAGCACCAATCGGCTGCTGAACTCATATCCATTACAACTCCTTGGCCTTTCACCATTTAGGCGATGGATATTCTTGGACCATTCCCTATGGCAACAGGATAAAAAGTTTTTGGTGGTTGTTATCGATTACTTCACCAAATGGGTAGACGCTAAACCACTAACACAAATTACTGAGAAAAAGATGCAAGACTTCATTTGAAAGTCGATCATCTGTCGTTTTAGACTTCCTTGAGTAATCATCATTGATAATGAAAAGCAATTTGATAATACAAAATTCAGAGAATTCTGTGTCGAATTGCACATCAACCATAGATTAACTTCGCAATCTAATGGGGAAGCTGAGGTTACAAATCGGACAATACTGCAGGGTCTAAAAATTTGGCTAATTGAAACAAAAAATCTCTGGGCAGATTAATTATACAACGTACTATGGGCTTATAGAACCATTCCAGACGACCAACGGGGGAAACACCTTTCAAACTTGCATTTGGATCAGAAGCAGTGATACCTGTGAAAATCGACCTCCCAACACCAAAAGTGAAAAACTTCCACAAGTAATTTAGACCGGTTGAGAACCGATTTCGACCTGCTGGAGGAAACCAGGGAAAGGGCTCAAATACGAATGGCTACATACAAACAAAAAGTGGCCAAATATTACAACTCCAAAGTAAAACCAAAAATCTTCCATAAAGATGATTTGGTTCCCCGACGAGTTGAAGTCTCAAAACCTCTAAAACAAGAAAAGCTCACCCTAAATTGGGAAGGGCCGTATCGAATTACTGAAATAATACGTCCAAGAGCATACAGAATTGAGAATTTAGACGATTCGAGTATTCCAAGAACATGGAATGCTAAGAATCTCAGAATGTACCATAAATAAATTTTCAATAAAAGTTTCGAAAATCCTGTCTTATTGAAGACTTCTTCAAAATGTCAAATTCTCTAGACCACCTCGGTGAAAACCTGATCTCCAGATCAACAAGCCCGAAAGGGCACTGGAGATAAGATCTCCACTATTATAAAGGACCGACCTCTGGATCAGCAAAGCCCCGAACGGCACAGGAGATAAGATCTCCACTATTCTAAAAAATCGATCTCTGGATCGGTAAAGCCCCGAAGGGCCCAGGAGATAAAATCTACAGTCTTAAAAACCGACCTCCAAATCGGTAAAACCCCGAAAGGCAAAAAAAAAGATAAGATCTCCCCTATACCGATCTCCGAATCGATGTTATATCGAATTTCTATTAAATACCAATCTCCGGATCGATGATATCTTAGATTTCTATTAATTACCAATCTCCGAATCGATGTTATATTAAATTTCTGTTAAATACCAATCTCCGGATCAATGTTATATTAGATTTCTATTAAATACCGATCTCTGGATCGATGATATCTTGGATTTCTATTAAATACCGATCTTCGAATCGATATTATATTAGATTTCTGTTAAATACCGATCTTCGAATCGATAATATCTTGGATTTCTGTTAATTACCGATCTCTGGATCGATGTTATATTGGATTTCTATTAAATACCGATCTCCGTATCGATGATATCTTGGATTCCTATTAATTACCGATCTCCGGATCGATGTTATATTGGATTTCTATTAAATACCGATCTCTGGATCGATGATATCTTGGATTCCTATTAATTACCGATCTCCGGATCGATGTTATATTGAATTTCTATTAAATACTAATCTCCGGATTGATGATACCTTGGATTCCTGTTAATCACCGATCTTCGGATCGATATTATATTGAATTTCTATTAAATATCGATCTCCGGATCGATGATATCGTGGAATTCTGTTAATACCGATCTCTGAATCGAAGTTATCTTGAATTTTTGTTAATACCGATCTCCGGATCAACATTATTTTAAACCTTTAATGAAAGTATTGATCTTCATGTCGATACTACTCTTAGATCGTAAACCTTCGATCTCCAAGTTGGAGTTATCTCAAACCTTCATGAATATTCAAACGGAAAAATGGCAAAGCAATCAGTTGGACCCTTGCCAATTTTTAAATTCAAGTGGAGGTACCCCTAAACTTCTACTCAGTTTTATTTAAAAAGTTCAACCAGTTGAAGGGTATGATTTTCTACATATACATACCTGCTGTGATAATTTACATCGATACTCCGCCGAAGTCAATTGATAAAGATCAGTTATGACTTGAAAAAATTTTTGGAGCAAGAAATTATAGTCTTACGACAAACAATACCAGATCGGAAAAATCTGGTGTCACATACACAAACAACTATATAGAAAAGAAGGAAACTTTCATTTTGTCAAAAAGAGTTTCTATAGAAAGCCCGAATTGGGCAGATACAAAAAGATACAAAATAATAGAGAAAGGAAAAAGTACAAGAATCAAGCATTCGCTTGAGGAGCCTTCGTAGGAGCAGCCGCCTGGTCATCCTCTAATGATATGACCTCAACGGCTGAGACCTCGGCAAGAGTTGGCACAGGAGCAAGTACAGGGGTAGGAACCTCAAAAAGGGGCTAGCACATCGGCAGGAGGATAGGGCTAATCAGCAACGACTTTGGGGACATACCATGGTGCATCTGCAGGAGAACCCACATTCGATGCCACCTGAGCATTCGCCCCCGCCAAGGCGAGGCTAGCCTCCTGGGTAACGCTGCTCAAATCTAAATTAGGAAAGAATTTTTCAATTAGATTCTTGCAGCTGTTGAACCCGCCATCAAAAACCTCCCCTGAAGCCTTCATGACCTCGAAAGCCTCAGAGGATTTGTACTCCATGGCCCAGGTAGCTGTCGACTTCCAATGCTCCAGATCCCTTTGGTACACGAGGGCCTTGTCATGGGCAGCTAGTGTGTCGTCCCAAGAGTATGGCTGAAATCGGCTCGGATACGGATAGGATACCAGCATATCCATATCCATATCCATATTTGTTTTACCTGACGAATATAGATACAGATACGGATATTATTTGGACATAATAATTTATATCCATATTTGTTTTAAACGGATACGGATATAATTCGGATACTAAAAGTATAGATATAATTATAGATATAATTTAGATAATTAAATTTTATGACTATAGAATCAAAGATATTACTAAATACATGATAAATCAAGTTAATCATATATTTATATGATTGTATATTTTTTAAAAAAATTAATAAGTACTATATAAAATCATATAGAATTACATATATATTCGAATACGGATCGGATGGTTGTCTATCCATATCCATATCCATTTTTCTTTGACAGATATGGATACGGATACAGATATTAGTCGGATCCTCAAATTTCTATCCATATCCAGATTAATTCGGATACGAAAATGGATCGGACGGATAATATCCATACTACTTTCACCCCTACCCAAGAGGATACCATGCCTTCTAGCTCCACCTTGGTCTCCAGTTCAGGAATCTTGGAGACCAGCTGCAGCTCCAACAGCCTCTCCTCTCTCATTGGCCTTCCTTTGAAGATCCAACCATGCCTTATTCTTTTTTTTATTTCGGCAAGCTTTTCCTGAAGTTGCTTCTTCAGCCCCTCAGTAAGCTTTGCCTCCTTAGCGGCTTTGTCTTCCGTCGTTTTCTGGCAGTCCTTTGCGGACTGTCGTCCTTCCAAGGACTTCTTATTTTCCGCCAGCTACAACATATGCTCGACGAACAGCCTGAAGTATGAGGCAGCCTGACAAAAGAAAGGAAGAATGATATCAAGTCCATAAAAAACCGACTTAAAAAAAAAGAAAGAAAAAAGAACAGAGAAGAAAAAGAAAAAGGAAGAAAAGAAGAATTCTTTTACTCAAACCATGGTTGAGCAACATATCTGGCCCAAGGTCCCTCCTGCAGGCGTGCAAGTCCAGCCGCGGCATCACTGCATACAGTAGGTTCTTACCAAGTGTCGGCATATCTTGCAAGGAGGCCTGGCCAATGTCGATTCGATCGATGGAGGTTTACGGCGAGTCGACTAATGGAGTTTTCGACCCTTTAGAGGGCCGAGCTGGGCGAGCAGGTGTTGAGATCGGTGCAGCTGGTGGACTAGACCTCGACGGTGCAGTGGTAGAACTTGACCTCGAACGGGTCACGGGCTCCTTAAGAGGCGGACGGACCACCTCGGAAGACTGTCGATGTCCCCAGGACATCGGAGAAGACCCTGCTAAGGGAAGGGCGCTGACAAGCATCGCATTAATGACTAGCACCCCTATAGTGGAAGTTGGCGTAAATTGAGGGCAAGCCAAGGTGGAGACGGCAGCATCCTTCCCCTTTCCCTTCTTCGCTGGTGGGGGGTCGAAAGACTCCAGCTTCCTTTCTCTGCTTTGCCAGCCTCCTAGGATCGAACCTCATGAGTGCTACAATGATTAAGGAAGAAGTATAATGGTCAGATAAAAATCAATATAGGAAAGTTCAAAAAAAAAAAAATCTAATGACAGACTCATCCTGAAGACATGATTGATGTCGGAGTCGAATAACGATTGATCCATCACCAATTGGCTGAGCTTGAGCACCTTCCTACCCAGTAGCTCCTCAAAGGCCTCCTTGCCCCCAAGCAGAACAGTCTTATGAAAATTCCAGTTAAGCCGGGGTCTATCCCAACCAATTCTGAAACTCAAGGGGATATCAGAAGAAATAAAGAAAAAACGACTTTTCAAGTCATGGATGGAGGAAGGGTGGGACCGAACTTACAGTTAGATTGGAATGAGAAATACTACCAATTTTTTTCTATGGGATGTTTTTTCAAAATAAAAATCATCCTAAAAAAAAAAGTACTAAGCTTTATAGCAGCAAAACTATAATAAATGATGAAAACTAAGATAATCCTAACAGCATTGGGAGTGACTTGGGTCGGCTGCAACCCATAAAAGTCCAGGACATTACAAATAAAAGGATGCAGAGGAAAGCGCAGCCCAGACCATAGCGCTTCATCATAAAAAGTCACACAACCCTCGGGAGGCTATGTGACCCAGTCACTTGGGCTCGGAGCTACGAGTTGAAAGTTCTCAGGGATAAAATACTTCTCCCCGAGCCTTTCCAGGTCAGCATCTATCAGAATTGAAGGCTCAATACCCGGATCAAAATAGTCCAGAAATTCCTTCACCGAAGACTTTGAACCATCATGGCCGAAGATGCTAGCCTCGATGGTTGCCTAAGATGAATTACCTGCCTCAATGGCCAGTCGGGGTTGGATGGTCCAAATGTCATGGCCATCCGAAATTATCTCCCCCCTCCTACCGCCACCAAAAGAAGTGCTCTCTTGGGAAGACATGCTTGGAATGAAAGAGAAACGGAGAAAACAAAGAGGGGACTGAAAAGGAAAAGATAGCGGAAGGAAAAAGAAAATCCCGAGGGACCCTAAATCTGAGCAAGAAAGGAAGAAATCTACCTAAGAAAAAAGAAAGCCCTTCTTCATGAACCCTAGTGGCCCTCCTCAAACTCCAGCAATCACCGGAAACGCCTTCTTCTCCGACTATCTAAGCACACGAAAGCCTCCTGAATCCTGGCAACAAAACCTCCTCTCCAAAAAGAAGACAGTAGAAAGACTATGGAATGAACAAATGCCCTATATATAAGGAAAAGCAACGATCCAGATCAATCCACTCACTGTTGGATTCGATCCACTTGTCAGTCATCCAGAGATTACAGAAAGGCCGTTTCAGTGCACCCATTCTGATTAAACCATGTAAGCCTGATTTGTGTGACGGTTTAGCAGGCCAATGGATGAATGACGATACGTGCCCGTCGCCTAAATCACAGTAGAATAACCAATGATGACTTCACACTCTCCCATACTTTTTTAAATACCAAGTACAGCGGAACGACTAAAATTCTCTGAACGAGGCGGTGCATCGCTTCAAACAATTAAAAAATTAGATCTGACAGCCTCGCAACACGATTCTCGATAAAAGAAATTAATTAATAATCTTTTGAAAAGGTACTTTTCATACTCATCATAGTTCTACTCCGAGTTTAGAAAGTGGAGGGGGGGCAACTGTTGGTACGGACAATCATCACTAGCCACGTGGCATCATCAGGGAGATCATCACCCTAAAAGATTGCTAAAGACAAACAAATATTGGTCCTAGGTCGGTGAAATACCGACCTGGAGCCCAGTCAAATTCGTACCACAGCCAGATGGCATGTTTGCTTAATCGAACTAGATCGGTAATCTATCGACGACAATAGCATCCAGATCGATTAATCACCGTCCTCAACGACGTTCTGGCTCACTGAGAATTGAGGACGGTATTTGACTGGCCTCCAAATAGCAATACAGTACTAAATCAGTACATTACCGCCCCAGAAGCTTGCTACAATCTTCCTCCCATGGTAGATCGATTTCTTACCAATCTTGGCGGCAGTGACTCACCAGCATGATCACGAGATCAGCCTATTACCGAACCCTCCATTCTTAGATCAATAAAACACGGATCTCACCCTCGGCGGGAGACCATCTATGCTTATCATACTAAGATCGGCAAAACACCGACCTTGCCACAGCGAGATCGGTAAAAAATCAATCTTGACATGATCCGAAAAATTAATTAACTCCCAATCACTCTACAACCAAGTTGCAGCTGTCCTCCAGCCACATCACAACTAATCGCCATCAAGACAAATGGCCAACAGCTGCCATCCAGCTGACCGCTCTGTTATAACTAATGGCTTAACAAACTCTCTTAAGGCCTAAGCAAACCTCTCTATAAATAGAGGGGCAGGATACTCTCCCGAAGATAAGCACAAGATTCACAGAAGCAAAACTCTGCTGAAAATTACTCTCGACTTCCCCATTGAAGGAAGATCGAAATCCTCTTCACACAATCCCTCATTCTACCTTTCAATCTTCCATTTCATTATCTGTTGATATAGCTTCAGCTGACTTAAGCATCGAAGGATCCTAAACCGGAGGGTATCCCACCAGTTCTTGAACTTTTTTCTTGTAAGTTGGTCCGTAATCTTGATCGACCCAACCCCAATCAGCTTTCCAGCACGAATCTTTTCTAAGAACCTGAAGTCCGGCTCCAACAAATATTATTTCATCCCCTTGTATCATGTGCATTGTGTCGTCCCTGCCTTCTCGAAGTTGTTGCTGATTGTTTCCTCAAACCCTATCCAAAGTTAGATATTTCAATAACTTCCATTATCTCCTCATCTGTACCATTTTAAATGTTTCGAACCTGACGTAGACTTCCTTCTAGACTAACCTATCATATCCTTGTAGACTATTATCATGTTTTTATTTTTATCATTTCCCTATTCCATGTAAAAAAAATATCTTAGTCGTCAATCTCCTGATTTTCTCTCCATTTCATTAAGTTCCTTGTTGATAAGATAGCAGGCTTTTTGCTATTGTGTCAATATCACCAGATTTCAGGTGGCAGCATGAAGTTGCTTCCTTCATAAAGCATCCCTCTTTTCTGCATTTGTCCCATAAACTGTCCCCTTGCATAATTGTCACTGCAGTAAGCACAATTGCAGCACAGCTCTTTAAGATAACACTCTGGCATAGCGGCCATCTTTTATGATGATCAGGTTAAGCTGAGGCATGTTGCAAACAGGTGCTGCCATAAATAGCTAATGCTTAAGACTCAGAGAAAAATGTAATACCAAAGATGATTTTCAAAGAGTATTTTTGGAACTGTGTTTCCCAGTAAGTTCTCCCTTACCAGCACAAAATAAAGACCACGTAAGCAATAGATAAATGCTATTCTCTAACTAGATCCTTTGAAGGACTACTGTATTAGTAAATATACCACTTTCTGGAAAGACTGCCAACCCACATGGTGAACCAATCAACAATTATTGATGCATAAATCAGGTATTTATGGATAAGAAATCTATTTAAAAACATCCTCTTGGATATGTATGCAAAATGGAACAAATTCTGTTATTAGCAAAAATAATATGATAAAGCAAAAGACATATACCTCACTGTTATACGGTTAATAAAAAAACTCAGATATAGGCATAACAACTAATAAAAATTAGATTACAAATTAAGACAAGCACTAGATATCAAACAAGTTGCTTAGAGTCTCATTCAAAAGAACTGAAAGCAAAAAATTTGAAACTAAAATCATTTCATCAGCCACTACATACCTCAGGGCCTTTCCACTTTGTAATCTGTAGAAATGACTTCAAGCAACCATGATAGTAAACTTGGTTTGGGATAAACTTATCCACTGCAGTAAAAGCTAAGGTGTCTTTCTCAATGTCATAGCACCTACAAGAATAAAGTGGGGAAGGCAGAATATAGAGCATAAGGGTAGCAGATCAAGTGCAAAGATCTAGAAAATAGTTTACAGTAGTGGTCACCATACTTGAACAAGTGGTAGCCACAGAAAATCTAAAGTGGCAGAAATTGCTCGAACAAAAAATCAGTGCCAAAATGCAACGATTCACATTTTTTAAAGGTAGAATATGACCATAAAAGTGAATTAAAAAGTACCAAAATTTTAAAAAACATAAAATGATTTCAGTTGTCAGGTAATGATTTGTTTTTTTTTAAAAAAAAAAAGTGCTTCCAGAACAATACAAGGACTTAACTGATCCAAATGACAGAAAGCAACAGAACCTCTACTTTTACATCATTAGTTCTTATAAGACATGAAGGCTGGTAAACAATTATAAGTAGTTCAATGGTGATTACCGGAATGGGTGATCGGAATGGTAGAAGCTTGGCTTATTAGCTTGAGCAATCACAACATCGAAAAGCTCCCTCCAAGAGTTTCTGTCACTACCATGATCCTGCTTGATAAAAAGATGGGGAAAAAATTCTGGTTGTCATAAGAAGAAATTATAAAAAACAAAGATAGCATGAAAGATCAGTAGATATGTATGTCTAGAGAAATAATCACAATTTTATCATGTCAAGCGTACCATATTTGGATAAATACAAAAATTTCAAACTGTTGATCATGATTGTTTGGTGCAGTTTAATATGATACAATACCTAAGATGATAAATAACAAATCATGCACTTATTATTTTACAGGATGGCCACAGCACTTGTCCACCCATAAGAAAACCATTAAAGAATAAACATAATCCTATCTTTTTGCAAACTTGGTTAAATGTTTGGTACAATCAGCAATGTGGTTCGGGTTTTTGATGGCAGATTATCCACGGTCATATGACAATTTCTGGCATTATTAAGATTTCAAAAGGAAAGGATATAGAGTTGATCCAGCCAACATTTGGCTAATGAGACTTCCTGCATTACCGAAGGCTATTTCATGCACACCCAACCAATTTATCGGCAAGTTTTGACACTGACTTTCAAACCTATGGCTTTTGTTATACAGGTTCTAGCTCATAATCTTGACATCAGAATCTTCAAAAGCCATGTCAAAATACAGTGACAGGATTAAGATAATATTCAGGTTGTATTAATACAGGTTTGATGTTTTTTGTTTGTATTTTTTTTTCAACTACTAATCCCGTGTAACTTAACTAAAACGTTGTAACAATATTTCTTTACAAGTGTAATGGACGTTCACCCTTATTAGCAAAGCAGGGAACATTCATAATTAACGGTTTTAGTATTTGATGCAAGGAGAACTACATATAGGATTTCAAGAGAAAGTAGCAAAACATATTATCATTGTTTGCTATTATAACAACTCAAAACCTCACCCAAAAAAGCTAACTGGAAAGTACTATTTGATTTTCTTGGTCCTATGTAAGTATCCAAGATCTTCCCAACAAATAATCCATGTGGGACTAAATATACGCCCACACGAGTCCTCGCATACTCTCTTATTTAGCTCTAGCATCCTCGCCAATCTAAGAATTCAAATCTATGCAAATCTATTCATAAACACCACGATCAACTTGTAGTTAACCATAATGAACTCGTGCTACAGTATCCCCTGATCCATATAGGCTATGGACTAGATCAATCATGATATCAATTGTCATAATCCAAGACCTTCCCAAAAAGGCAAGCCAAAAAATATTATTTAAATTCTTTGACTTTGTATGAGTATCCAAGATCTTCTCAACAAATAACCAATGTTGGACAAAAGATATGCCCACACGGGTCTCCTAATTGAACCTTTCTCTCTCTATTTGATTTGTAGATTTTTTTAAGGTCTTGTTCTTCTCTGTCACCCCCCCCTCCTCCTCCCAAGTGAACCCTGATAAAGGGCCTTAAACTGGTGTTGCAGTGATTGCTTGGACCAATTTTTCTGACCTCTTTTCCCCAGTTTGGATTTGAAGTCTGATCAAATCCATATTGGTCTCCTAAGATTTTCTTATCTCGCAAATAAATATTAGAATAGTTAAATTTGAATTAACTTGCATATTTTTTAATGATTTTGGATAGGTGTAACCGATTTGCCCATCTGAACTAGTAATCTTTGGGAGAACCGAGGTAAGGGACCCCGACATGAACCTTACTAACTTCAAATTACTGGTCAATTCCAATGAAGAATAAAAATATAAATTATAAATTATATTGACATTTTTGGCTTTGCATTTTCTTGAAAATTTATGATCAAGTTTATGATTGTAAAATGATTCATGTTTTTATAGCATTGTCTCATCGATATTTATGTGTGAATAATTTCTAAATTATGGAAAAGTATATTTTACTGCACCGACATATATATAGGGTCCAATTATAAATTCTTATAAATATTGTTAATTTACTGTAAACAATTTCATGATAGTTTTATTTTTAAAGACTGTTTATGAATTACGAACTCTAAAGCCCTTTAATATCTTATTTATGCATGATTTAAAAAAATATAACTTGAAGAAATATGATTTAAGAAATAAGATTATAGGATCTTTGATGACTATGTACGGCCCTCACCAGTAGGTATAATAGTTCGCATATGACCCTCACCAGTGGGTATAATAGCTAGCATACAACCCTACCGGTGGGTATAATAACTGGGATACAACCCTCCCGGGGGTATAATAATTGGCATATGGCCCCACTAGTGGGTATAATGGTTGGGAAACTGAGATATCCAATCAATTACAGCCCTATCACGAGTATAAGGTGATCTTAGCATTTAGTTTGAGAGTATTATTTTATGCTATGATATGGCTATTTTTGAAATTTGCATGCTTTATCAATTTGTTTGTGCTGTGCATTGGAAATCATATTTATGTACTTTGCATGATTTATGCATTTGCAAGAGCATGATTGATTTATGATTATACTACTATTATAAAAAAGTTTTATTTTCGAAAAATAATCATCTTCTCTAAACAATTTATCAATGCATGTACAACCTCATGCTTGATGCAGCAAAGTGGCGCATGGTTACTGGGCTATGAGGCTTATATTCTTCTTTATTCTTTTCATATTGTTGATAGGAGTGCGAAGGGATAAATCAAGTGGAGGTCCAAATAATATACTCTAAAGTATAGTAGCAGGCTATAAATAAGCCTAGCCGATGATTATCAAATTATGGATTATGCAGCTCTGAATATCCAAATACTAGATTCGGATGCTCTATACCCACACCTCTTTGCTTAACAAATGGAAAGAAAAATTAGACCACTTTTATTATTATATTATGTGAGGAACCGTACAGGTGTGTGTTTAGTCCCATATTGGTCATCGCTGAGAAAATCTTAAATACTTGCATAGGACCAAGGAATCCAGATAATACCTTTCGGCTAGTCTTTTTCAGTTGCATTCTAGGTTGCTATAAATGGTATCTAAGCCGGCCCAACTTATAGCCCATATAGACTAGAGAACACTATAGCATAAGTTCATTGGGGTTCACCATGGGCCGATTAGACATGGTGTTTATGAATGGATTTGCATAACTTTGGACCCTCAACCTAATAAGGATGCCAAGGCTTAAATGAGAGTATGTAAGGACCCGTACAAGTGTTTGTTTTACAAGGTCAAGAAATCTAAATAATACCTTCCGACTAGCCTTTTTGGATGAGATCCTATGTTGTTATAGCTATCCTTTCTATTCTTCTTTTGTTAGGATATCAATAGCCAACTTTCATCACAATATCATAATATCCTTCATCATATAATCCTATAATCAATTTTCTTTCTCCAGATTGAAGGACTCTACATCAAATTATGACAAATGATAAAAATCAGACTCTACATATGCAGATGTGTCCTTATAAATCAGATAGGTGCTATGATTGGGATAAACACCAAAAAGTGCCATGAAAGATCCTGCCATGTTGGGTATTCTAGAGGATAAGTAATGAATGACTCATAATTCAGGCTTTTGTGAAATTGAAAAAGATAAAACATATGCTCAAACAGAAGCATGCTGTTCAAAATATGCTTGAAGAACTAGACTCTGAAGATAGATCCTACAGGTCCAAGCCCTGAATATATGGAAGCAGAGATTCTCAAAAATCTGGAAGAAAAGTTCGATGACTGAAGATCCAGAACAAAAAAAAGAAGAAACTATTGAAGGTTCCAGATCAGGAGCAATTCCAACAATATCAATTGGTAAAAAGCATTTTCTTTTGATTTTTTTTTTTTTTTTTGAGTTCCTTGGAAATACATCATGTGCTCAGTCTCTACAATCAAGTTATGGAAATTGGATGGTGGTGATCAGAGTCACCTGACTTCTAAATCAAATGGACCACCAGGCAAGATCAATAAAGATCAAGTATATCATTTATCTCTCACATATAATGAACCATGCTTAACTGCTGGAATATTCAATCGTGTTTGGAGGCACCTCTAACATGAAACGCATTCCGCCATCCACAAAATAATATGGAGAATTGGTTAGCAGGAAGAGTTTCTTTCCCTTCTGCTTTAGCATCTTCAGAAAACATAACAGTTGGCTCTGCAGGAGAGAGAGAATTTAAGCTTAATCTGTAAGAAAGAATATCATGCACAACCATGGC
The DNA here is from genome assembly GCA_006176705.1 of Cocos nucifera. NCBI lineage: Eukaryota > Viridiplantae > Streptophyta > Magnoliopsida > Arecales > Arecaceae > Cocos > Cocos nucifera. The sequence continues at coordinate 38,703 of QRFJ01007335.1, read as the reverse complement.
CTACTGGTTAAACTTTAAAGCACCACTTCTGCAACATCTCAATAGCAAAAGAAACAATCTTCTCAGTAGAAATTATGGAAAAGCGTAAGGATAATACCACTTACATTTTTAACTAGGTACTTATGTGGATCAGCAATAATTTCTTTATGAGCCAAACCGCTTCTATGAACATGCTGAATTGCATGGTTTACATCTTCATACACATAGGAAAAATCAAAGTCCAGCTTGGCATCTACAAAATGCTGCACAATATCAGCAATAAGGCATGCCTACAAGGAAAAATGATGTCATACTTGTTAGCACAAGAGGATTGATAAAGGAGGTCTCAGTCACAAAAAAATAAAATATTCCTGAAGTAATTCATAATGCACACCAAATGATATCCAACTAACAGTACCTTAGTTCATAAAAAGAACATAGATTAAATGGATATAGGCAACAATTGGCACACACAATCCTGTCAAATATAATAAATAAGGCTTCTGAACTTCTACCATTAGCATGTGAAACACTAGAATGCCAAGGCTTGAAGGTGGTGATCTTTTGTCCTCATACAAAAAGATTTCTTGAAAGGAGATGCCTACCTGCAAGTATGGCTGGTTATGGGCCCTAACCGGGCACTTAGTTGGGTGACGGTTTGGCAAAGCAAATTCAGGTTTTAGGCCAGATCCAGCTATCCCTGAACTCTAGGGTCTTAAATAGATTGAGCCAGGTATTGGCCACCCTTAGCCTAACCCAAGCTTGGGAAGAGATCTAAATCACATATATGCCTATATAAATGCATACATATTATGCATACAATATGATACCATTAATTGAAAAAAGCAAACCTTACATCTCCTCTCCTCTCTCCTTGCACACACGATTCCACCTCCCTTCCCCATTCTGCTCTCTCCTGTCATCCTCCCCTCAAATGTGGCCCACCTCCTCTCCGATCACCTCTACAACTGTCCTGTGATGACCATAGTCAAATCCAATCCGTTTCAGCTGACATGGCCATCCCATGCCCGCTAACAGCCCCAACCACCTCTACATGCTGCCCCAGCTTACATATGCTTCATCCAGTTCCAAACAACCCTACAGCCATTGTGATGTGACCCTTGTTCCTCCCCACACCCCCTCCAACCCCGACCCCCTTTCCCCTCTCTCTTTTCTACTATCACCATCCTAAGATGGCCAAACTTCGGCCATGAAAGATTGGCCAACTTTACCAAATGGTTTGAACTCACCAAGCTTGGTTTAGGAGTGGCCTAATGCAAGCCTAGCCCATTAGCTACTTGCAAAAAGGGAACCAAGGAAACCAGCACAACTTTGTGATACTGTGAAACTTTCTGTATGTATGCAACGGCGTCAAAGATGCATGCAACTTGAATTTAGCATGAATCAAAACTAAGACCTGTCAGTTTTATTATTGAACTAACTATCTAGAGAAAAGACATGTAAACTTAAAACAGATCTATGTAATAGTTCAGATGCACATCCTTAAGGAATTACCATTATATTAAATTAGGATTTTACAGGAGTTCATTAAGCAATATGCATCATAACAACAACTATTGACTCGACCTAATTAGTCGCATTCTCTATGCATAGCATCATATTTTACTTCACATGGTTTATCACTGCCGACAACTACTCATATAAAGAAACATAAGAAGAGATGGCTCTAGGAAGTTCTATATTCAGAAATGTTGAGAATAAAAACAAAAGAAAAAGAGCATTTCTTATGCAGATAACTAAAAATCAACACATGTTTTACGAACTTTTAGATTGTAATTAGTGTCCTGTCCACATTGATGAAAACTTTCAACCTTCATAATGTCTGGTAACTAACTCGACTTGACATTTCTAGCATCAATGAAGAGTATCAAGTGTATAGGAAGAAGAGACGATACCTAGCACAGTTCCAAATTAGAAGTGGCATTGACAAAACATTGAAATTTTGGTGCACAAATAACAGCTGCACAATTAGTAAAGACACTGAATCTCTAGCTGAAGGCTAGACCTGTAAATATGAGTAAAAACCATCCTCAACTAACAATCAGACTAGAAGATTTACCCCCCATGCCCGCGCAAAAAAAAAAGAAGAGATGAATCACAATCCACTGAGGAAACAGGCGCGAATGGTTAGGAAAGGATAATCAAAAAGAGGTTCAAGATAAAACAAGATAACCATAATAGCATTTCTCAATAATGCACTAGTTTGAAGAAAAATGATTTTAGATGGTTTAAATCATAAATCAATTTACAAAGAGTCATACATACAAATGGTTGATGCTCTCTCAAAAATAAAAGGTTGCATGTATTCTTGTCAAAATATGTTGATGCATTAGTTCAAGAATGGATGCATAAGCAACCACATAATGTGAACAATGAACATGAGAGATTGAGAAGCCTGCTCAAAATGCTATATGGTTTCCATATTGAATATCCTGCATAAAACAACCAATAAATTCAACACAGACTAGATATCAAGGCACAGAACAAAAGCTGATCAAGAATTGCATTGACATGGATAGCTATTCAATGAAATCCAATGAACAAAAAACAAAAATGAAGACATAATCATCCTAGGTCTCTCTTAAAACGAAATAAAAATGAAGGAACCACCAACAGTGACAAGAAAGCAGATGGAAACAGAATAAAACCAAAGAATATAAACATCGTAGATGACATACCTGAAAAATTGAAATCCTAACCTCATGTATAACATGATACAGGATAAAGTTTAGAAAAATTCTCAACAAAATGTTAGAAACGGAAATGGAGACTATGCGCATAACAAATCTCAACAATAAAAATCCTTATAAAATCCTAGCACCTACTTGATATTCTTCACTGAAACAGTTTTGGAGTATTGAAACATGACCTACAGCATAAGCTTAGCTAAAGGGCATTGGCTAAAGTAGACGAGGACAGGCAATGCAGCATCTGCTCTTCATCTAGTGGCATAATAAATCATAAGGCCAACATCTAATCCACGGAAATTTGATTTTCCCCTGTACCATAAAATTAATCCAGAATAGCTTTTCTTTCACCCTCTATAGCAGAACAACAATTACACGATGGAATTGTAATTCTCTGTGGCAACATTCTAGAAGGCTTACAACTAGAGGACTTGCAAAGATCGACTTACATCTTTTCAATAAAAAAACTATAAATGATAGAGTTCATTAAAATAGCACTGCTTTCACCATCTATGGTGGAAGCAGAGACAAGTTTTAATGTGACAAGACTATGGCGATAGGGCATCAACAGGATAGATTAATAACAACATACCCAATAGCATATTTGGAGATCCTAGCCCCAGCTAACCCCGCCCATAGAAACAATAAGCCTCTACAAGATATAAGAACATATTAGTAAATAAAAGATCTACTACATCAACATAATCACAAAATGGCATGACCATTAACACTAACAGGCCATCTACTAATGCAAATGAACGTGATGTCATATGGGTAAATAACAAATTTAATGGGCTACATGAGTAAACCATATATCTTTAGATATCATGGAGTTCCAACTGCACTTAATCAACTACAAAAGAAGCCAAATGATGCGTGCTCAACTTTCAGAAATTTGTAAGAAGGTTTCATCTCAAAAGAGTTAAAATGAGCCATCTTATATTTCCGGACTTAACCAAATAACCATCACAAACATATGAATGTCAGATTACATCAATTTCTGGATAAATTGTTAAATACTGACAAATAAGTTGCTTCCTGCTTCAAGAATCGCCTAGATATGCTGCAAAAAATTGTAGTTTCAAATATTCTAAGAATGAATCATGATGGAATGCAAAACAAGTATTGTGAATGTTTTTTAGAATATTAAATATAAACCAGAATTCAAAAGCATTTTAAAAACCACAGATATCACTGAAAAGAACTTTAGTTCTTTTTTCCAAAACCTTATAACTCATTATCTCTCATTAGTCCACTCTGTGGCTCAGTTTTCCAGTCTGAGTACCCTTGCTGAAATCAATATATTGAGAGAGTAAACAATCAAAACAAAGCAAGAATATTACGAATAGATAGAAAAGGAGCCAAACCTTCCTAACCATGAAGCGTGTATGACATAGAGAGAGATTAAACCAGGGCTTTATTAGAACATTTGATGTACCTCGCTAAAGCAAAAGAAGTCCATCAAACCAACAAGTCTACGTGCTTGATCACGCCCAATATGTCGGGTGCCGTATATCTCTTTTATTTTCTCCAAGCTAAGCTGCATGACACCCGACAAACACAAATGATATCATGAGAAGAAAATAATCCTTCAATGCTATTTTTATTATGTAAAAATCACAATGTTAAAAGCTCAATTTGCCTGAGTTTCAGAATTTTGCTTACCTCATAAATGCAAAATGACAATACAACTAATAAAGGGTATTGCTCGGAAATTATCACTACAGAATAAAGGAGGAATACCGACGTTTATTTACCAACACTAAATAAAAGCGTTGGAAAGTTTAAAACCATCTGTAACAGAGATTCCCGCACTAACGCTCGTAAGCGTCATCAGACTTCAATTTCCACACTAACACTTATAACTATTGTCGGAATCCAATTTCCCACGACCCCGTTCTCGTGCCCTAGGCAAGTTACCCATTCATCTCCCCCATGCTGACCTTCATGCTTTTGCCGCCCGCCGATGTTCCGGCTTCTTAAGTCCTCTCTCCCCCACCCCCCCGACCTTCCGACTTTCCGTGCCCTAATCTTAATCCACTTGACCCATTCTTCCAACTTTCCATGGATCCTCCGATCTTCCTCATCGATCCTCCTCCTATTCCCCGACTCTTCCCCGCTCTTCCCACTCTTCCTCGTCGACCTCCTTCCCCCTCCCTTTCATGCCCGAAGCTATCCATCCCCCATCTTCCTCATCGATCCCCCTTCTCCTGCTTTCCTCTCAGGTTTAGAAAGTGGAGGAAGCACCTCCCCGGATTCGTGGACAAGGCTGGCGAGCTCAAGGGGAAGGGCATTGACACCATCGCCTGCTTGTCCGTCAACGATGCCTTCATGATGTGGGCCTAGAAGGAGAACCTCTCAGTCAGGGACAAGGTTCTGCTGCTCGCCGATGACAACAAGGAGTTCACGCATGCCCTTGGCGTGGAGCTCAACCTCCGAGACAAGCCCGCCGGCCTAGGCGTCCGCTCTTGGCGGTACGCAATGCTAGCTGAGGACGAGGTCGTCAAGGTCCTCAACTTGGAGGAGGGTGGGGCTGTCACCTTTAGCAGCACTGACAACATGCTTAAGGCCCTATGAGAGATGCTCCTCCATCCTCTCCCTTCACCCTTTTTCTTTGCCTCTATCTTCTCCGTAGATCGGTGGTTTTTTGGTTGTTATCTATATAATATAATTTGACCTGTTTCTGGACATTCGAATGGTGATTTGGTTATCCTCAAACATATTTCTTTGATATTTAATATACTATTTGTTGGGCTCCCAGGGGAAACAGCAAAGCATGATAATGGTTTCATTATACGCTCACTCAAAATAATATGCAGAATACATGTTTGTCAGAATGCCAAACACACCGTGAAATAAGCCATCGGAAAGGATATATATAGTAGTGTGCCTCTGATAGGCTACGGATCATTATTTCTTCATTAGAAAGATCCAAACATCAAAGAATACCGATATGCTCGATTTTATTTTTAAAATATTGTTTACTTTTGTCCATGAATATATGTTTCGTGATATATTAGTTTTAGCATCTTGAAAGTTGTTTTCATAGTGATACTCAGTTCTTATAGGAAAGTTGTCTTGTTTCCATTTAGCAGGTCCAAGAAGCATGCCCCTTCATTATGCTGCTTGTGGTGGAAATGCAGCTTGATGTCAAGTATGTTAGTTTGATTTCCTTCTATTTGCTGCCTCTGGATAGCTACAATAGTTATTCAATCCCTATGGATTTGCAGGTTCTTAATGCCAGAGGTGCCAGCTTAACTGCTGAAAATGCTGACACGTATATCTTTGACATATTAATCTAGTCATTGGCATATGGCATGTTCCGATCCATAAATAAACACTACTAAACAACACTGTGTAACATGAATTAGTTTGGTTTGGTTAAGTATTACTTGCTTAAAAGTCTCAAAAAGACCTTTAGTGATGTAGAAAAGCATTCATAATGAGGGTTTTCCTAAATTGCTGTTGTGAGGTTTCCTGCTTCCTACCCATGTTTATATCAGATTTTGGTATTCATGGTTTTATGTTTCCTACTTCCTTTTATATTCAACAAGTTATTTTCTTTGCATATAGTTTTCAGCTGTTAATATGATGAGTTACACTATTTCAGGCTTCCCCTATAACGATAAGTGGTCGCCAATAAAAGCGGACCAATGGTTCATGAGGCAAGTATGGGATAAACTCTATTTCAGTTCTTCACACATGAATATATGTCCGGTTACATAAACCACCATATCATAAAGCTACTTATTATTCTCCTAAACAAGATGAGACTATTAATATGATAGAAAGTAGTTTTGCAAACACAAATAATGTTATGGGATGTGACATGTCAGAGAATTCGAGTACAAATCACAAGTCTAAGAATTTCTTTCTTATTATAAATTTGTTTTTACATTGTTATAATGCTTATAATAATGAATAGATTTTTTTATCTGGCCTATAAGAAAGTTAACATGTAGGTTTAATGGTTCTCATTATCGCAATTATGTTACGTTATGACTGTTGCGTGGTAGTTGCTTTTGTCCTTTTGTAGCTGATTTCAGCAGTAGGTGGCGATGGACCCTCCACTGAACATCCAGTAGAGTTCATGTTAAGGAGGCAACCGAATGTCCTCAAGTTCAAGATAATATCAGGATGACTAATTGATCAAAGTTTTAGGGAGAATCCTTGATAGGTAATAATACAAATAGTTATGACCAGATTCTTTCATCCTATGCTGATAATGCTTGTGTTTCAACCACCACTCATGTTCAGCCTCTCTAACAACCATCAGTTAGTGCTTTCTCATATTTCGTAGTACATTTTTATTGACAGATACCGTTGTATTGTTCTTCATTTTATGGATGTGTCCTAAATATTCCTATCAATGCTTCTTCACTCTTCCATGGAGTCACTACCGCTTTCCTTATTAAAGACCAGCTAAATGTGAGCATTTTACCCAAATAATCTGATAAGAAAACCTGACATCTTCATGAACTATTTAGTAATTTTTGTTGTGTACTTTTATAAGCCTGCTAGTTGATGGAGACTGACATGAATATCCATCACTCTTGTTTGCAACAAACTGAATGACGAGTATGTAGCTGTTTTAAAAAATCCATCTATTGCTTTGTTTAGTGAATTAAGTGGGACTCTGATTCTTCTGTGTAGGACCTGAGGTTGATGTTTCTAATGGCAGGCCAAAGAGAATTTCTTCGTTCCTGATTCTGTGTATTAGTTTTTTGCAAAAGTAAAGTACCAAGCAGCACTGCTTACTTGAAGTGCCAAAAAGAGTACAAAAGCAAATGTATAAAGAACACAGGTGGAGCACCTTGTATATGAAGATGATTTAAACAGAAGCAAAATATCTCTGCTCCTAAATTTGGGTGTGGATTTTGGAACCATTTGCAAAATATGATTGTGTGAAGATAGTTTTAGTAGAAGCTAAATATCATAGATCCATGCTTTGCTTCCAATATTCCTTTTAGTGCATATATAATTTTTTTATCATTTCTTTTTTATAAATAAAAATTTAATAGAAATTTATTTCAAGGGCCATTACTTATTATTTAAGCTTGTAAAAACTATGGATTGTATTAGCTTATGTGCACAAATCCCCACTCCAGCTGGGCAACCAGGGTGGGAGCCATTGTGGGTCCTCAGCACTTAAAAGCCATTTGTCGGGAACAAATCAAATAGCGGAACCAAGCAAAGGCGATAGTGGTAAGTCACGTAACGGGTGATGCTTAAAAGCATCGTTGGAAGCCAATTATCAGAAGACGGACGATGCTTTTAAGCATTGTTGGGGTCCTACGGGCCAGACGATGTTTTTTTGCATTGTCGGGGTCCGGGTTAATCCACGGTTATTTGCATCACCATTTTGAATTTCTAAACTCGCATCACCGATGCTTCAACGATGCTTTAGATAGCATCGTGGGGTTAATTTACTATGCATTTTAGTGTCACTAAAGGCCAAAGTTTACGTCGTTATTTTTCTTTTTTTATGTAGTGTATATACCATATCCACAGATGTTTAGGTAGGTATGAGCATCATTTCTATTTACTGCAACAAATGCCTGGAAATGAGGGTCTGAGACTTTGACTAGTGAAGAACCTCATTTAATTTCCACCTCAGTTGTCCTTATTTTCTCCCTTCTCTTTACAGACAACGTTTTTTTTTTTTATACCAAACACAGTGTGCACTTGAAAGCTTCAAATTATCCAAGAGAAATAACTTCTCAAAAGAACTATCTGCCAGGAAAAGTTACAGCTGTTCTTTCTCAAAACTCTTCTGATTCTAATCATTTCCAAATTCTTGACCTAAAATTTCTAATCTATCTCCTATGAGAAAATTATATCAGAGTTCTTCATGACCCTTCTCTTCTCCTAGTCAAGATCCTTTAATAAATCATTTTGTAAATATGGCCTCTGTATTCCTACCCATATTTTTCTTTTCAGCTTGGTCATTTTAAAATCGCTCTTGTTTGGTATGTATAATCAACATTCAGAACATGCCTGCAAGACAATTAGGTGAAAGGGGCATGCTAGTGACACATTTTAGATTAAAAAACAAGCAATTTATCACCCTCCCAAACCCTTCCTTCTGTATCTCTTTTTCCTCTTTGAGAAGTCAATTACCAATCTCTTTCAAACTTCAAAATTCTATTCAGATTGCTCCTCATCTCAGGCTTACCATAAATCTCCTATGCATGAGATCTCCACAACTTCTTGTTAACCTCCTTTATGCCCCATCAAATACTTCCATCTATAACTTTATATTTTCTGGGGATAACAACTTTCAACCTCTTTCTACATTCAACTCTAAAATTTAAATTTTTCGTGTCTCCCACTAAAAGCCTCACTCTCACCCTTCTTTCTACTTGATGTTTGTTGAACTCAGTCATGATTACTTTTGTGACACTTAAGGAACAAATAGTTGCTGAAGCTTATGGCCAAAATTTCATGCCAGAAGATTAGCAAAAGAGACCAAGCATCCAACCTCACAAGTGTTACTATAAGATTTGATCAATGGCTCACAAGAAATAGATGATTAATTAATGGCTGATAAGACATCTAAATGACCATCACAAGATGCATGCTACAACTTGTCACACAATATTTTCATTCGCGCATTAAAAAACCCGTGCTACACATGATTTAAGGAGCATATTTCAAATTATGCAATTAGATGCAAAGTAAAAGGTAATTCTTCCCTTTTAAATGATCTCAACAGAAATGAAAGGATATATCAATCAATGGGTTCTATAAATACCTCTATCTCCATAGAATAGAAGGTTTTCTTCATTTTTTGCAGGCCCACAGAGGAATATCAGATGTCAAAAAACATGTATGATTTTCCTTTCTAAGTTTCAACATCAATTTGTCAGCTGATGCTTTATTTCTTGAATTTGCTAATTGGAAACAGCAAATCCAGATGCTACAACACCAAAGATTACAAACTCACAGAGTCAAAATTACCAACAGCAATGGGCCAGTACCAAACTTCAACATGTGACAAAAAATTATTAAGAAATTGTAAACTCCCACCTTACATTCAAATATAAGAAAACATTAAACCAATAAACTAGTAGTGCAGAACAAATTATACCTCATTCTCATTATGAAATTACAAACCATATGACTCATCTTATGCAGAAATGGCACAGTTCAGCATCTTCTTTAGCAATTGTTTAATCATTTGTGAGGACTGCAAGTTCTCAGAAATTCTAATAATTCTCACGACCAATTAAAACTCACTTTTGAGTGCAATAGACGAAAGACAGATATGTTTTTTGCCATATAAAAACCAGGAATAAATAGTCCCTAAGTAGGTAAAACAGGACCACATATTCTCAACAAACTGCAAACAGCTCACCTTGCGGCGTCCAAAGAAGCATCCATCTGTCTCTATGGACCCAAAAAAATCAAGTTTCAGAAGGCACCCTTTCAACCTATCATAGTACAGACCTCTGATAGGAAATGTAGGATCATACTCAAACTGCAAGCAACTTTCTGGATACTTAAGCTGAAGGAGCCAGATCCACAACAAAACAAGATAAGTGCACCCAAGTATATCAACAAAGAAAAAGGAAAAAAGTTAATAAAGTAAGACAGCTTGCACCAAGAACTGCATTGAATAACTGACCTCATTAACAAGGTGCTTTTTTGCAAGATCATAGACCAAACTGTGCAGATTTTCAGAGTAATGAGCCAACGTATAGTCATAATCAAAACCATAGACTTGTACAGTGTCCAGCCTAAGATTCTTATTGACATAGATACCTATAAATTGCAATATAGAACGGAATTTTAGAACTGAAGTTTTAGTTTTCTTTCTTTATTGACCGATCATACAGTGTGCGTGTGTGTGAAAAGAAGAGAGGAACCTTTGGGATTCATTTTGGGCATTTCCTTTATCGCCACAGGAATCTTGAGAAAACTCCGTTTGGCCTCCTCGAACTCATGCCGGATCTTCTCAATCTCATCCTCAGCCTTCACCCCATCAAGATTGCATGGTTGACCATCAGTTCCGACCTCGGACGCCACTGTCCCACTGAATCCCCGCCTAAATCTTCCAGGATCATGCCCTAAATTGCGAAAACCCTAAAAATCTTGAAAATTTTCTCAAAGCAATCCAAGATCCTAGCACTACGAGAGACCAGAAGGCGAGATGGGAAGACAAACCTCCTCTCGATTGTGAATTAAGAGAGCTTATCAAGACAGCGGACCTCTGCAAGAAAGGTGGAGGAAAAAAACAAATAAAACGACAGCAACGAGAAGAAGAGTAGAGAAATCTTGAGGGAAGGATGAAGATGTTGTTCTTTGAGCTTACGAGGGTTCCAAAAGAGGGGGCGAAGAAGGGACGGAGGCCTTTTCGTACGGCCGTCATTGCCTAAAGGGAAGAGCGGAGAGGAGGAAAGAGGATCGGAGCTCGAAGGGGCAGGCGTAGGTCGGACACAGCTTTACACCGCGCCTTGAGAGAGGAGAGGGGACGTCGCTGGGCAGCAATAGCGGCGATAAGAGCGGGAGAGGTATCGGTTGTCTGCGATATTGCCACGTGTATATTTGTATGATCGGACGGTTCGGATCTATCATTGTTCCGACCTTAAACGCGGCCGGAGCAGCCCGCGTGCACATATGTCAACCCACCTACGAACCTCGCAGGCGCCAGCGATGTGATAACCAGTTCGAAACCGGAAATGTGCACGCGTGTGATTGAGCGCATTAGAGAGCGTGCTTGCGTGAAATATTTTGGACACTTTTTGATAATTTTATCAAAATAATATTTATTTAAAAAATAATTATTAAAATAATATTTTTTTAATTATTTATAAAAATATTATTTAAATAAATTTTATTTTTTTAAAGAATAACTTAATTTGCTGAGTTACCACCATACTATCAATCAATGATATAGTAAAATAGCTATGAATCGTGTTTTGGTAGGGTAACTCTATAAGTCATATTTTACTAGGATGATTCTATGAAAAAAAAGACTTTATGAGCGATTAGTTAGACTCACTTAAAAAAAATCCATAAACCTCTGTCTCCATTCCGAACACATTAGGTCTTCCTCTCCCTCTCTCTCTGGCGCGACACCACTACCCCTCCCTCTCTGGTGCATGACACCTCCCGCCCCTCTCTCTCCAACATGCGACATTCCCGATGCGAGACCCCCCATTCCCTTCTCGATCCCCAGTGTTAGACCACCCCTTACCCTCCCTCTCCCTCTTGGTCTGGCGTGTGATGCCGCCTTCCTCCTGCTGTCGGCTCGCCTCCCTTCCCCACACACCCCTCAATCTTTCCTCTTGGGTCCCGGCTCGAGAACCCCCTCCCTCTCCCTCTCTGTTGCACCCGTCCCTGCTTCTATCAGCCTGCCATCCATCCCTGCGCACCCCTGCCAACCTCTCTCCACCCCTCCCCGTGCATGGATCCGGTGCGAGAACCCCCTCTCTCCTCCTTCCTAATGTACTACCGCCCCTACCTTCTCCTCTCGATGGTCCCTAGCACCCCTCCCTACTCCCTCCTCCCTCCTCCACTCAGCCATCCCGACGCCCCTCCTTTCTCTTAATATTTCCCAACACGCCATCCCACCCCCTCAATCTCATATCGACTAGAATATGATTTTCTCCTCCTCTTTGATTATTTTATATTTTATATTTTATATATATATTATTTTTTAAATATAGAATGCATTATACATTACTTAGCGAGGTGGCAATTAGGCTACTTAAAATTTTTACATTCAACCGCTTGTTTATAAAAATTTTATATTACATAGAACCGTAGACCCATCTTTTGATTAATGTATATATTCTACCATATCCGTACATTTATATATTTTTATATGAATGAAAGAATTATGTATATTGATCAATTGATCGTTCAGTTTAGATGGTTTGAGAATTGTAATTAATTTTATAAGTAATTATAGTAATCAAACGATATGCAGAGGGTAGAAAAGAAATTTCGGATAGCATTTTTTTTTAATTCTCCTCACACATGTTCAGCTATATGGGGAGAATACTACTACAAAAAAGGGTTACGACAGCGGTTCGTAACTGCTACCATAGCCCAAAAAATCACTGCCATAGGCTATGGCAATGGTTTTCTAATCACTGTTACTACGACCGTCGTCATAGCTCTATGACAGCGATTATTGCAGTGATTGTTTGAACCACTACCATAGATAGCCTATTACAGCGGTTTATAAACTGCTGCAATAGATCGACCTATAGCAGCGATTATGTAATCACTGCCATAGTTAATCTATAGCAGCGGTTACATAACCGATGCCATAGATAATCTATAGCAGCGGTTTCTTAACCACTACCATAGGTCTAATGCAGCGGTTGGCACCGTTTGCACCAAGAATCTATGGCAGCAATTGGCATGGATATGGCAACGATCATAAAACTACTGTCGTAGATCTTAAATAATTAAAAAAAATAAAATTTTTATTTTTTTTATATATTTTATCTGATAAATATAGATATATAATATAAGAAAATATAATAAACATAAAAATTATTCAGAAATGCTAAAATTTTATTATCAAATAAAATTTATTATAATATTTTTTAAAAAATAAAATACATCAAAAGTCTCCTAAATCTACATCATCGTTGTCGTCATCGAAAGCCGGAGCCAAAGCTGGAGCTGGAATGTGGGCCAATATATCCTTAAAGCCCATGACTCCAAAACGCACGCTGAGCGTCGACATCATGTCTCTCACGATGCCCTCCAGATGAGATGCACGCTCCTCAGCCCGATCTGCCCGTATCGCAGCATGATTTGCCCATACCAATGCCTCCTCAAGCTCTTCCCGATTGATGATATCAAAAATCTGTGAGGAGATGCTCGCCTCGAACCAATAGCTCGTTGGTATGTGTCCGGACCTACATCGGATCCTCCTAGAGTACTCAGGTCCCAAAACTTGAGACAGATGGTCATGGAGCCCAGAGGTATCCGGACCCTCGCTTGTGAGCGCATCTAACTGATCCTGTAATTATAAATTAAAATAAAATTTTATAAGAAATACTATAATACTAATCATATATACTAATATATTTAATACTTACAAATATACGCTCGATCGTGGCGTTCATCGGCCTGCCCGTCTTGTTCGTGCAGCTAGATCAAAAGATCTTGCTACAGCTGGACATTACTCTATCTCTCATCAGTTATAACAAAAAATAAATTTATCAAAAAGATGATAAAAAATATGAATTTAATTTATCTAGTAAGATTTAGAATTAATTACCTCTCCATACACACGATTGGCCATAGACTCGCAGCTTAGAGTGTGCGTATACTCCTAGGCTGAATAGTTCTTTCGATTCTAATGGAAGATAACCTAACAAGTATTCAAATAAATAATAAATATTTTAAAAAATATTAAATAAAACTTTAAGCGTATTGAAAAATTTAAAAGTTAGAAATTTTACCTCAAACTCTTGGCTCCTCCAGTGTCTAACTATTCTCTTTCACTGACTCGGAGGACAGTCCTGTATTCAGAAAACAAGCTCCTCTAGAGTGTCTCATCGGTGCTCGAGCCGTCATCTATGGAGCTTGACCTTGTAATTTTGGTATAACTCTCCGATCTTCTTCAGTCGGACATCTCGAATCCTCTCGTGATCGAACAAATCATACCTCCTCTGCATAAATTTATCAAAAATCAGTTACAAAATTATTCTAATCAAATATATATAGTGTAAACATATAAAATGCATAAATATAACTAAGATGTGCATACTTATCCATATCTTCTTCCATATCCGATCCCTGATGACAGCATCCATCAAATACCAGTCTCTGGGCTCTATGGGAATGATGTTCGACCGCCTCATAAGCACTTTAAAAAAGAAATGCATCTCCCGTGCGGTCTCTCCTACCAACCTTCCGTCCGCATCATAATAGACCATCACATGATGCTGGTGGTTCCACACGTGTGCCATACGTGTGGGACCGTGAAATGTCCGACTGGATGATGCACCTGTAATGCAAATACGTTATGCAAATATATAAGTGTATAAATACTATATAAAAAATAAAGTTGTGCTCATATAATAAAAACATACACTCAGATCACGGTCTGAGCCAGCTCTATGCTTGAGACAGTCGGCTCCATGCCTGAGACATCCGACTAGAGTCCTCCCCTAGTCGGCTCGATCATGGTCTGAGTCGACTCGGCTGCATATTCGAGCCAGCTCGACCGTGTGCCATCCCCTCGATCACTCCCTCTCTCAATCTCTCTCGTCGGCAACGGCGATGAGGTGGAATCCCTCCCTCCCAACTTTTTTATCTCTCGATCTTTCTCTCTCCCTCTCTCGATCTTCCTTGCCGGCGAGGTCGGATCCCATCCCTCCCTCTCTCACTCTCTCGATCTCCCTTACCGACAAGGCCGAACCCCATCCCTCCTAATGATGCCAGTGAGGCCGGACCCCCTCTCTCCCTCTCTCGCTCTCTCGATCTTCCTCATCAGTGAGGCCGGATCCCCTTCCTCCCAATGATGGCAGCGAGGCCAGCCCCCCTCCCTTTCAATGATGGCGGCGAGGTCGGATCCCTCCCTTTCTCTCTCAAGTACAGATCCATTGAATATTCGAATTCGGATCCGATATCAGTAATTAAAATTGGATTCGGATTTGAATATTCAAGTTCCGATCCAAACCTAACCCATTGACAGATCTAGTCCACAGCCGCCGACATGGCACGGCCCAAGGCTACTACCACAGCACGACCTAAAAACTACGATATGCAGATAATTATAATATTTATTATAAATATTTTATAAATTATTATAAATATACATGATTAATAAATAATACTATAAAATTAAAAAAAAATTATATCTGCGGCTATAGAGAGCGGGTCACATCGAAAGCTCCGAGGGTCGTCGATGATGATGCTAGAGGAGGACGACGACACTAGAGATAACCTGTGAAACAAAAGCAAGATAGTAAGATAGAGAAGAGAGAAAAAAAGAAAAGAAGAGAGAGCAGGGTGGCCGGAATGGGAGGCTAGGGGGAGGGGGCATAGTGATGAGGAGGCTGAAGGAGGGTGGAGGGGGGCTTGCTGGAAGGGGGGTTTGGTTTCACACCGGGATCGAAGGAGGATAGAGTGTGGGCAAGAGATTTCATAGGGGGTCGGTGGAGGTTGAGGGGGATGGGGGTTTGTCGGAGGGGGTTTCACAGGGGGTTGAGGGAGGATCGGATGGGGGTTCGCTGAGGATCAACGGAGGATCGGATGGGGGGGCGGGGGGGTGGGGTTTCATAGGGGGCCGAGCGAGGAGGGTGGATGGAGGTTTGCTTGAGGGAGGTTTCGCGGGGGGGGGGCGAGGGAGGGTCGGATGGAGGGATGAAGGGATCGAATGGCGGGTGGCGGGAAGGGGCGGTCGGGGATGGAGGGCCCGAAGGGGAAGGAGGGGCGGTGCCGGTCGAGGGGGGAGGAGGGACGACGCTGATCGAGGGGCGAAGAAGCCTCACCGATGATGAATAGAAGGGGCAAAGAGAGAGATCGAGCACATACAGGAGGAAAGAAAAAATTTAGAGATTTTTAATCTAACTTACAGTAGCAGTTATCGAACCGCTGTCATAGATCTATGGCAGCGGTTATCCAAAACTGTTGCCGTAGATCTATAGCAGTAGTTTTTGATAACCATTGCCACAGGTTGAAAATAATTTTTTTATTTTTTTTAAAATATTATATAATTTTAAAATTTAATGTTCATCTTTACTATTCATTATCTAAATAATTATCATTAGAGTGTCGTCGTAAAAGATCGTCTCAATCCGATGGCCCTAGCTTCGTCGATCAGAAAAATTCGATTTCGACGATCACAAACGATGATGCAATGATCTGATAGATGGAGATCTTCGATGGATCCAAAAATTTACAACGATGATCTCGATGATGTTTGTAGCATACTATCAAAATTTTACTTCAATCGGATATCATTATCATGGTCAATTTAGTATGGAATGATTTCGTCCGTTAAATTAGAAACAAACGATCAAAGTGTTAAACGGCATCTGATTATGAGATAATTTTTTAGTTAAATGATCTTTATTATAATTTTAAATATTTTATATAGTGATGATAGTAAAATTTAATTTATTTTCATATAAACTATTCATGTTAAGCAGATATTGCAAAAGCACGAACACAACAACCAGTGAAGTTTCAGAATGGTTATCAGAAGATATATAGTTTTAGATCATTCTTCATCTCACGAATTGAATTTTATAATTACCACCATAAAAAATGATTAAAGTAGTAGCCAAGATCATTTATAAAAAAAATTATCTCATAATCGAACACCGTTTGGTCCTTTGATCACTCGTTTATCATTTAACGATCGAAACTAATCTATACTAAATTGACCAAGATAACGATATTCGATTGAAGTGAAACTTTGATAGTACACTATAAATATCACCAAAATCATTATTGTAGGTTTTTAGATCTATTGAAGGTCTCCATCTATCAAATCATCGAATCATCGTTCGTAATCGTCGAAATCAAATTTTTCTGATCGACGAAGCTAGGGCCATCGGATCGAGACAACCTTTTGTGATGATACTCTAATAATAATTATTTAGATAATGAACGATGAAGATAGATATTAAATTTTAAAATTATATAATATTTTTTTAAAAAAATATGATAATGGTTACAATTAACCGCTGCCATAAATCAGATTATAGCAGCGGTTCCTACTAACTGCTGCTATAGGTTCGACTTATGGTAGTAGTTATAATGAACTGCTGCTATAGATCGATCTATGACAGCGATTTTCTATAACCACTGCTATATGTCGGACCTATGGTAGCAGTTATAAAAACCATTATCATAGGTCCGATCTATAGCAGTGGTTAATGAAAATTCCTACCGTAGGAGCTATGGCAGCAGTTTCGAAAATCGCTGCAGTTTCGAAAATCGCTGCCATAGTCTGCGCTTCCATAGGCCATTTTTGTAATAGTGGAACTAAGAAAAAATACTGCTAAAATTTTTTTGACCTCTATTGCGTATCGTTTGATTACTATGATTATCCATAGAATTAATGCAATTCCTAAATAAAATAAAACCTAACTTTGCCTATTAGTTTTTGATAGGATGCATTTATCATGTAAGTCATGTTAAATGTTAAGTACTTTCTCCTAATAAACATATGTTCATGCAGTTACTTCTCATAAAAAATTTTAATAAAATAAATCTAAGTCGTGTTACCATTATCTTCCATTGGGATGGAAGAATCAGTCGTGATGCTAACAATATATGTTATAATGGTGGAAGGATCCGGATGACTATGATAGACCGTAATGCAACATATCAAGAACTTATGTGAGTCTACTATGCTATCACCGGATGAAACCCCAATTATTGTGGAGTTTCTCTAGTCTGTAGACTTTCAATTAATAATGCTCCATTGTATATGAATGTACCTATTGAAGATGATGAGAATACGAACTACGTCTTGGACATCCCATCACAGGGGTTTTTTTGAGTGGTTGAGATTCACATTGAGCCGATAGTGGTTAAAATTTCGGATGGTGATGAACAATATGTGAATGTATCTCAGGCTTTATCTGCCCCACTTGCACAGTCGGGGATGGGGAGATCGCCATCTAATGCAGCTTTAATGGCCGATGAACCAAGGTATGCTCATGGAGGCATCCTTGAATGTACCGTTGGTGGATTAACAGCAAAGGTAACTTAATTAATGGTAGGGATAGAGTCTGCATATCGATATCCATATAACACCGCATTTGATGATATGAGAGCCGAACCTAGTCATGTGTCAACTATTATGGAGCATGTGGAGCATGAATCTTACAATGCTTTACCAGTTAATCAGCTAGATGCATTTGATGATACAGAGATCGATTTTAGTCATATGTCAGCTACCGTGAAGCGTGTGGAGTGTGAACCTTATAATGCTTCATCAGTTAATCAACCACATGCAACACATATCGGACTTGGAGGATTAGGAACTGCAATCGATGATTTTGCAGTTTTATTGGAAAATGAAGACACTATTAGTTATGATCCTAATCCTATGGATGATGAAGTTGGAGATGATGATGCAGAGTTTGATGGCAATGATAGTGGAAAGTCTAGTATGGAAGAGGATGTCCCACCACATGAGGCACCTCTTGTTCCTAAATTTGGACTAGTTGATGCATCCGACGATGATGAGGCCATATTCCATGGAGCATTGCCAGAACATCCATTCTTTGGTGGGAATGAGGAGTTAAAAAAGGAAATGGTATTCAGGTCAAAGGAGGAAGTTCAACGTGTCATGAAATAATATGCCATTCACACCCATTATTCATTTAAAGTTATCGAATTAGATAAAATTAAATGGAGCATCATCTGTAAACAGTCAAAAAGTTGCAGTTAGCATCTTCGAGCATACTATCGAACCAGAACACAATGATAGAAAATTACAGTATATAAAGAGCCACACACATGCTTGAATGCAGATATGATGCAAGATCATCCATAGCTTGATGCACGCATGATTGTCGATATCATTAAAGGACCAGTGAGGGCAGAGAAATCTATATCTATATTTTTTTTCATGTATGTGATACATGGTAATACGAGGTATCTTATAGGAAGACATGGATAGCTAAACAGCTTATTATTGGTGAGCTGTTTGGAGATTGGTTCGAGTCCTATAACACATTGGGTCCTTTGCTAGCTACAGTTTATCATACCAATGAGAAGATTATGGTAGATTTTTGTAAATTTTCTTCACCATATCTAAATATCAAGATGTTCCACTAAGTTTTTTGGGCATTCGAACCATGCATTCAAGGCTTCTAGTTTTGTCATCCACTGATTAGTATTGATGCAATGCATATGTATGAACGATATAAGGATATATTGATGATAGTTGTGAAAAGAGATGAAAATGAGAGTATCTATCCTCTGACATTTGCCATTTGTGAAAGCGAGAACCATAATAGCTGGTCTGGTTCTTTTGGCGTTTGCACTATTATGTAGCACGTGATTGAATGAAGATCGGCATAGTCTTGGATTGGCATAAGAAAATATTAGTTGTTGTTTCAGATGTATCTATTGGATGGACAGTACCATATGAGTTTCACAGATTGTGCTTGAGACATGTAGAGGCAAACCTAAATGATCGATTCTATGATGCAGCATTTTTGGCTTATTTTTATCAAATTGTAGAGCAAAACCAGCTTTGAATGTTCGATCGCAGCATGCAATACATTGAGAAAACATGGCCCAATTGCTTTCAATATCTCCAAAGAAGTCCACTTGACGATTTGAGTAAATAGTCGCTAGCACATGATACGGATGGATGCAGATATGAAATAATAAAAATTAATCTATCTAAAAGCTTTAATAAGATGTTGAAGGGGGCATGCTCAATACCAGTTACCGCACTTGTCCATCTTTCCTTTGAATGCTTATTGAAATGGTTTAATATGCGACGAGCAATAGCAACATGGAGGAGGAAGGCTGGTAGGATGTTCATTGATAAAATTATATGTAAATTAAATGAATGCCGGCTAAAGCCTAAAGATACAGCACGACCAATTTGATCCATTAAGATGTAGGTATGTACGTAACCGGTAGCACTAACTTTTCTTTCATAAATCACTATATATTTTATCAAAATTAATATTGACTTTGTTTTTGACACGTGGAGGACTCGACTAACAGGTGCTAGCAGTCCTATGCTGCATACAATTATATATTATAGGAATCAGTTAGACCGGCAGCATGACAATCAGATAATATGGATGTCCTACACATCTGAGATATTAGCTACATTGTTTGAGGTATGTCGATCAGATCAGCATGTATGGAGGACATACGCACCTCTCATCTGCTTCGATATCATAGAAATCTATTGTCCCGAATGCATGATGTGATAGTTTGGCATGCATCAGGATGTCTCTCCACCATGTGACACTCGAGATAGGCTCCATACTCTCGATCGACGAGGGCGGCATCAACATGATTGGGCTTATGAGCATCAGGAGCATATTGAGGTATCGGAGCAATGGGAGGATTTGGTTGTGGTTGCTTCACCTATGCACCTAGGATCGATGAATTATTATGATCCGTATCTCGTGTGGTATAGGAGCATCACTAGATGATTCATCGCACCAGTTACGACTGAGCAGCCGAAACGATGTTCCATCCTTCAGGCAGCATGATAGATGTTATCATAAGTATATTTTATTTTTTATTTCATTTTATTTTATCATCTCATTTTATTATGTCATTTTTTCTTTTTGTACTTATTAAATAATATTAATTTTTCATCTTAAACCTCATAATTTCAGAGGATCACAGCACTATACCATCGAGCGAGGAGCGGCTTCCATTCGGTCACTATTGGGTACAAGGACCAAGCACTTGCCGATATCATGGATGGTCTTGTCGATACTATGCAAGTTATCTTGAAAGATAGACGACTTGACACTGCACCTGCACCATCGATGGATGATCCGAGTACCTTATACATGATGTCTTCGACTTCGATCTCTCTATAGATGATGCATCCATATTACAGAGGATGACTGAGCCTGGAGAGACATCCAGACATCGCGCACATGTTGATAGGCCCAGCACGATAGCATCTTCCTCTGCACCGATCGATACTATGCTAAAGCCATTCCATCGCCAGTCAAAGGTGACCCGCGTTTACAAGAGGTGGATTCATAGAAGGCCACAGTATCTTAGCATATACACCTCCCAATAGTGAAATGATCTGTATTTTTTTTGTAACAAATATTGTAATGACTAACTATTGATTTACATTATTTTGAAATTAATATTATAATTTTTTAGTCTAATTACACATTCTTTATTTTTTATTGCTGTAATGATCAACTATGATAATTCGTCTTTACTTTAGTTTTTCATCTCGACACATGGGCAGGTTAATTGCCTTATAGGGTCGATGCTTTCATGACATCAGATGTAGATGAAATAGCCATATTCACTCATTTGATCGGGTTCTATTGTTTGCATAATATCCATAAAAAGTGAGTGGCTTAGAATTATACCAGCATTACTACAATATTTATTAATCCAATCAATAATCATTAATAAGTCATCTTTCAATTACATATTTGAACATTATAACTTTTATACTATTGCGGTCGATCCTTTCTAGGCCGCTCTCATTCTTCCACGATGCATCAAAGCTCACCGTCACAACTCCACATGGTCAGGATATCCAAGAAACCAATAGGATTGAAGTAGACAAATTTAGTAAGTTGCTGTTACCCCCATATCACAAGGTATCTATTCCAGCAAACTGTTCATTGGCATCTGATACTTCATCGCCAATTCAAGATACCTTAAAATTAATACTAATGCTAAAGACAAAAAGGTATCAAGGTAGGGTATCGAGGCGTTGAGGTGTTGTATCAAAGTCGTCCTTTGTAAGGATGACTTATAAAGCCATCCTATCATAGGGTGACTTACAGAGGCAGCCTATGATAGTATGATTATTTATGTGGCAAGCCAGTCAACTTAGTATGTTTTTAGCTGACTCAACAAATAAAGCCGTCCTTCCAAAGGACGTCTTTAAGTTAGGCAATAATTTGATAAATAGTTTGAAAGGATATTATTTTCATAATTTTTTTTTAAATAGACATTATTTTGATAAAATTGTCTAAACTTTTGAGAAGCCAAAATTATTTTCTAACCATCCAAAAATATTTTTAAGAATCTATTTAGATATCTGGACCAAAATCTTATAAAATTTATGAATTAGATTCAAATAATCAATTAAATAAGATTGATTTAAATTTATAATTATAAAAATATAAAAAATCATTATAGTGGAACAGTCTAAATCCCATGAAGATTTAAAAAAATACTTATACTTTTTATCTCCTTATAGAATTCAAACTTGTCCGCTACTATGGTTTTTTAGATTTTTATAATTGTAAGCTTAATCCACTCTCATTTAACTACTCATTTGGGCTCAATCCATAAATTCTATCAAATTTTAGACCTAGGCATCCAAACAGATCTTAAATAATATAATAATATTTAGTATAAAATTTATAAATTATTTTAGTTTTGCTAGAAAACTGAAAAATACAAGAAGCTCCAAAATGATTATTCTTTCCAAAAGTGCTAACAGCTTTAATAAAAATTTTATGATGACCAAAATGCCCACAAATAAATATATATTTGATATGATATTCTATTTTATTATATCATATCATATATATTATGATATTATAAATATATGATATTATGTTATTGCATTAATATATTACATTGTATTATTATTATAATAATATAATATTATATTACCATATCATATCATATCTTTTCATAATATATTATTATATTATACTACATAATATTAGATTACATTGTAATTATAATAATATTATACATAATAATAAGAAAATATTATATTATATCATGATAATATACTGTATAATACATTATATTATAATAATACTATATTATATTTTATCATATGTTTTATGATACTATAAATATTTATATTATGCTATTGTATTAATATATATTACATTGTATATATTATTATAATAATATAATAATACAACACTATATCATATCATATCTTTTCATATTATATTATTGTATTATACTATATTATGTTAGTTTACATTGTAATTATAATAATATTATACATAATATTAAGAAAATATTATATTATATTATAATAATATACTATGTAATATGTTATATTATAACAATATTATATTATATTTTAAAAATATATCATAATATATTATATTATAATAATATTATATTATATGATAATATTATAATATATGATAACTTATAATGCATTATTGTCACGCTCCGATTTAATGGCCCAAGCTGGACATACAATAAATGACTGCACGTCCCTAGGGTTTAATTTTACAGGATATGCACGGCCTATCTTTTCATTCATATATATTTATATCAATCCAAACTCAAGTAGCGGTACTAAAAGCAATCCTCTAATTTATTCAATAAAAATAAATTACAAAGACTAACATGAGTAAAAATAATACAAAGTCCAAATCAAATTTTATTGAAGTAAAACTAAGTAAACAACATCCCTATGCTTCTCGTTACTCGATCCCAAATTCCATATGCTCTTCTAGATCTAAGAAAAAATAGGAAGAGGGAGTGAACTTTACAGACTTGATAAGTTTATAATATCTATGTGGGATCAAGCATAATTAAATTTTATTTCAATCATCGTAATTTGATAATAATAATATGCATATATTAATATAATTATTTTTTTAAAAAATACTATGTAGAATAAAATATAAAATCCTCTCTTAGTGTTCGGTGACTATAGCCACGATCAGTTCTATGATAATGCACAAAAGAGATTAGCTCTTGAGTATAAAATATATGATCCATCATCGTATATCAATGATCAGCCCCATCAACTAAGCCAGAAGGAAATTAGCTTTAATTCACACGACCATTACTAACAATATGACAAGGCAAAGAGACTAGTCCTAAAATCAAGCACGTAACATGTCCAACAATCAATCTGAATAACTAAGCCCAAAAGAACTAATTTTGCCAGTAATTAACCGACTGACGAGACTCATAAGAATTTAGTTTCTGATGTATGATCAACAACCCATCCCATTGGTTAGATCCAAATCATAGTCTAATTAAAGAACTTTTTTTCCATTAAATCATATAATATAATCATACTTTTTTCATAGTAATCTTAAATTTCAAGTATCACATATCATTTCCAAAAAAAAAACAACAAATAACTTTTATACATAATCTCTTTTCTAAATATCATATAATATTAAAATATAAAATTTAATTTATTTTAAATTTATAATATGCAATAATTGTGTTAGCACCTTATGCTTAATCATAATTTTGAATAACATTTTCATAAGAACATGCACAATATAATTTTTTTAAAATTTTTTAAATATTTTAAATACATCTTTTGTAAAAAAATTAATTTGAAATATATATGATATACACTTAAGAAAAATTATAGAAAATAAAGAAAACTTATAATACTTAATAAATCAAATCTAACAATCACAGCCTTCGACTCATAGTTTGATCCTTAGGCTCGGTGCTCCTCTGACATTGAAGGCTTTGATAAAAATCATTAAAAATATCGTTAGCCTTCAATCAAGGAAAAGATTAGAGTGAAGAGAGAGAAACTAGATCTAAGACTTGGTCTAAGTTTGATCATGGGTCTAATCTAAGTGTGTTGGTGCAATTACCATGGCATCACCAAGCTCTGATACTAAATATTGGAACAATCAGCACTGCTTTGATATCAATTGTAAGAAATCATGCTATCACTCGAACATCAATCCTCCTTGGCATCATAAGTCCTGATACCATATTGCGGAAGCCCCTGATCTTTAGCATGGATCTGAAAGGATCTTTGACATTTTCTATGAGCAGCATATCATAGATCATCACCTAGATCTATGTTGGGATGCCTCCCTCCTTGAGCTTAAGGGAGGCGCCCCCTCTCTCTAGAGCTTCTTCAAGAACCTAGAGCAACAACACTAGAAAGAAAAGAAAAGAGAGATTGAGGGAGAAAAGATTTGTGTTGATTGCTCTTCTGAAAATCCTAATGTAACATGTTGGAGATAAATTCTGCTCCCGTCGAAGTCCAATTTGATGCTTAGCCTAATGTAACTGATAATCACAGTAGAGCTTCGATCGCAAATTCTTTCTGGATCCCTCCAGTAGTCAAACTTCTTTCGAACTCCTCCAGCAGTCGAACTTCTTTCAGATCCCTTCAGCAACCGAACTTCTTTCGGACCTCTCCAGTAGTCGAATTTCTTCCGGACCTCTCCAGCAGCCGAACTTCTTCCAAACTTTGCCTTCAATTAGATCCCTCCATCGGATGAATTTTTCTTCAAGTCTCTCCTCCCACGGATCTACATGCAGATTTTTTCAGCAGACCTACTTCGGATCCCTCCAGCGGATCCACGTTCGGACATCTTTAACAGACTTCCTTTAGAGGCTTCTCCAGTCGTAGGACTCCTAAACTCCTTTCGATCGAACTTTCAATGGTCGTTCAGAAAGATTGGCAAGTCACAACAACAGACACCACTCTTGACTGACAAGTTGCGACAACAGACACCATCCTCCATAACAAACTTCGAATGACCTGAGCGGTCCACAATCAAATAGTTATGGCTATCGCTATCAATTTGTTACAGGCTTCATCTATAAAAGGAACCCTCCAGATACGTTTTCACTAGACTCTCTTCTTCTTCCCAAAATTCTGCAACTTTCTTGACTGTGCACTCCATTTCTGTTGGTCGAAAGAGCTGACTTGATCATCGAAGGATCTTACCGGAGCCACCACCCCAGACTCTAGGCGAGACTTGTTTTGTAGATCACCGATGGTGACCTCGTCTTCTCCAACTCCAGCATTTCTTCGATGATAATCAGATTTTGCACCAACAGAATTAATGCTAGAAGGAGGGCCTCTGCCTTTTGGGGTTCCCTTATTCTTAAAAGAGTGCTCAGCAGAGATCTCTACTTCTCCTCCAAAGTCGTTCTTCTCAAAAAAGATGCCTTTCCAGAAAGCTTCTATCCGATGATCGACGGCCTCCATGATCAGATCCCATCCAGATCTGCCTATCCATGTCTCATCCCCGATGACTTAGGCTCCACCTGCAGCAATGGTGGATGCGAAGTAGTTCAACATGCTGGTCCAGCATGTTCACGACCTCATAGAAGCAATGCAGGCCATGCAGCAGCCTTTGACGCCTATTCGATCAGAGTAAGCTTCTCCGAAGCTCCATGATCCGATCTGAGGATGGTCGACTCGGGCAAGTCGGCTGGCGACTTTCGAAAAGGAGAAGCAGAGAGCCGAAAGCCCCTGCTCTGATTATGACTCAACCCCTGAGAGGACTTTGCCCCCATTCAGTTAGAAGATTTTAGAGATCTACGATCGAGAGGATCTCCTGGATCAGAAACTATAAGAGATGAACCGATGGATCGAAAAACTCCATCATACTACCCCTCCTATGGTAATGATATCTATACTGACCTTCTTTTCTCTCACTGCATCATGCAGGAACCTATCCCACCGAACTTTAAGCTTCCTCAATTTGAGAGCTATGATGGGACTATAGATTCAATCGACCATCTAGAGGCCTTTCGAATGATGATGCTATTCCACGACGCATCAGACGCAATCCTGTGCCGAACTTTCCCATCTACCTTGAAAGGAGTAGTTAGAAATTGGAATTCGGCCTTCAAGCCGGGCATCATCTTTTCCTTTAATCAAATGAGCCATCAGTTTGCGACTCATTTTGTCAGCAGTCAATGTCCTAGGCGAGGTTCAGAATCTCTTATCAACATCAAGCAGCAAGAGGAAGAATCCATCCGAGCTTATGTCAATCGCTTTAATGTTGCTATGCTGAAGATTCGAAACCTGGACCAATCCATTGCGATGATTGCACTAAAGGACGACCTTCAGAAGAATAATCTATTATTCTTTTAGAAAAAGAAGTATCCCAGAAATTTTATTGATATGCTAGCTCGGACCAAAAGATATGCCTGAGCAGAAGAGGCCTTCAAGGCCAAGGACAACGAAGCCATTGAAAAATGATGAATGGGCGAGTCGGGCAGGTCCGCTGAGGAAGGAAAGCTGAGTGAAGCTCGGTTGTGCTCACGAACTTTTCTTGAGTGCAAACGAGTCCAAACTTCTTCTCGGACTCGAAAGCAAGGAAGCCCTGACAGAAGGGCACGGCGAGGCTCCCCCCTCCGAAGGTTCCATAACTATGTCCTCCTCAACGCTCTAAAAATATAAGTATTGATGAAGATCAAGGAGCAATTGCCTAGATCAGAGAGGATGCGCTCTCATCCCAGTAAGCATAATCCCATTAAGTACTGCCTCTATCATCATGATCACGGTCATGATACAGAAGAATGTATCCAGCTCCAAGACGAGATCGAGGAGCTCATTAGGCGAGGAAGGCTCGGTTGATTCTTGCAACGTTGGCCCGAAGGAAGAGATGTTCGATCAAGGGCACTGTCGCAACCTAAGCTGCTAAGAGAGGAGGAGCGGCAGGCAAATCGGCCATCCCTCAGCATCATCAACACCATCTCTGGGGGACCTCGATGAGGGGAGGCTAGCGGACTAGTAGAGCCTGAGAAGAGGCGAAGAATTGAGGAGCCCATCACTTTCATCCACGAGAATGCCCAAGAAGTTTAGTTTTCACATAACAACGTGATTGTAATTACTTTAAATATCGTAGATTATTATGTACGCCGCATCCTTATTGATTATGGAAGTTCGATAGATGTCTTATTTTATAATGCTTTCTCTAAAATATCTATTCCTGATGGTCGATTGGGGCCGATTAACTTCCCATTAGTAGGCTTTATCGGTGATGCGGTTCCGGTTGAGGGCATAATAACTTTGGTTGTGGCTGTAGGATAATATCTAAGGCAGTCTAGAGCATAGGTGGACTTCCTAATAGCGAAAGCTCCGTCGGCTTATAACACGATCCTCGGTCGATCTGATCTAAATATACTTCGAATGGTAGTGTCAACATATTATTTGAAAGTGAAGTTTCCAACAAGCCATGGGATCAGAGAGATCAGAGGAGATCAGGCCTTGGCAAGGCACTGTTACTCCATGACCCTATAGAAAAACACGCAGTCCGACCTTTGTCCTATTGATGAATTGGATGTCCACGATGACCTTATGGAGGAGTGGGGAGAGCCTATAGAAGACCTCATTTTCGTCCCATTAAATGACGGAAATACGGAGCATACTATGTAGATCAGCTCCAATTTGGGGAATGAAGTTCGAGAGCAACTCATTGCCTTCATTTAGAGAAATGAAGACATCTTTGCTTGGGTTCCAATGGATATACCAGAGATTGATGTCGAGGTCATGGAACATCGATTAGTTGCTGATCCCAGATGTCAGCCAATAAAAGAAAAGATGCATAGCCACACTCTAGAGAGGTAGAAAGAAATTGCAGAAGAAGTTGACAAGCTCCTCAAGGTCGGATTCATCCGAAAAATTAACTATCCGAGCTGGGCCTCAAACGTGGTGCTCGTCAAAAAGATAAACGGTAAGTGGAGAATGTGTATCGACTTCAAAAAGCTGAACAAAGCTTGTCTAAAAGACAGCTACCCCCTGCCCAGGATTGATCAACTGATGGATGCAACCTCAGGCCACGAGCTTCTCACCCTTATAGATGCCTTTTTTGGCTACTACCAAATTTGGATGGTACCAAAGGATGCGAAGAAAACTGCTTTTATTACTAATCATGGTCTTTACTGTTACAAGGTTATGCCTTTCGGACTTAAGAATATGGGGACAACGTACCAACGCCTGATTTACAAAATCTTCAAAAAGCAGATCGGCCAAAATATGAAGGTGTATATGGACGACATGTTCGTCAAGAGCTGAGCTCAATAAATCACATTGCCAAGCTCGAAGAGATCTTTAGCGCACTTAAGAAGTACAAGATGAAGCTGAATTCGATCAAGTGCATCTTCGATGCAACTTCGGAAAATTTTTTGAAATTTATGGTATCGAGATGCGGGATTGAAGCAAATTCAGAGAAAATTTGGACTATTCAGAAGATGACTACTCTAAAAATAATTAAAGAAGTTTAGCGTCTGATTGAAAAAGTGGCATCTCTAAATTGCTTCATCTCGAGATCGGTCGAGCGATGTATGCCCTTCTTTCAAGTTCTCAAGCAGTCAAAGAACTTTTGCTAGACGATGGAATGCCAACGGGCATTCAAGGAGCTTAAAAACTATCTTGGCTTACCCCCACTGCTGGCAAAGTCTGAGCTCGAAGAAGAATTATTCTTATACCTAACAGTCTCTCCAACAGCCCTGGCAGCGATCCTGATTAAGGAGGAAGCGAAAGTGGAGCGATCGATCTACTACATAAGTTAGATCCTGAGGGACGCAGAGATCAGATATTCTAAATTAGAAAAGTTGACTTATTTTCTTCTAATTATTGTCAGAAGACTCCGACCTTACTTTCAGGGGCACACCATAACTGTCTTCACGGATCAACCAATCAAAGCAGTCCTTCATCGAGTGGATGCCTCCAAAAGAATCATAAAATGGATAATTGAGCTAATAAAATTTGACATCAATTACCGACCCCGACCATCGATCAAGACTCAGATATTAGTAGATTTTGTAGTAGAATGCACCATTCCAGATAAAGCCAAGCCTGAATAAAATGAAACCAGCATTTCGTGGTTGCAGTCGAGCCCCTCCGAAGAGAGCATCAATCTTTTCAAAGACTTTTGGGTCCTATACGTGGATGGTTCATC
Source organism: Cocos nucifera (assembly GCA_006176705.1). Taxonomy (NCBI): domain Eukaryota; kingdom Viridiplantae; phylum Streptophyta; class Magnoliopsida; order Arecales; family Arecaceae; genus Cocos; species Cocos nucifera. Next base: position 8,720 of record QRFJ01007335.1, on the reverse strand, counting down.
CAACGCTGCTGGAGCAAGCGCAGGATTGGTCTTAGTTAACCCCAAGAGAGTCATCGCCGAATACACACTACGCTTCAAATTTTCTGCAACTAATAATGGAGCCAAATATGAAGCTCTGATCGCTGGGTTAAAGATAGCAAAAGAGTTAGAGGTAGATCGACTTCAAGTTTTCAGTGATTTTCAACTAGTGATCGAATAGATTAGCGGCAGCTACGAAACCCAAGAAGAAAGCATGATGAAGTATCTTGAGATAGTAAAGAACTTGACTTCGACCTTCAACAATTTTAGCATCCAATGAATTCTGAGGATGGAAAATATAAGAGCCGACCTTCTCTCTAAATTAGCCATTTTGGCCCCGGTCGAACTGCCCAAGGAAATATTTTTTGAAATTCTAAAGTGTCCAAGCTCGGAGGAGTCATAGCCTGTTCTACAAGTTGAGCACGAGCCGAGCTGAATCGATCCGCTAGTTGCCTACCTCAAGGATAGAGCTCTTCCTCATGATCCGAAAGTGGCTCAAAAACTCAGAAATCAAGCTTTCTGATATGTACTGTATGAAGGTAAGCTGTATAAAAGATCGTATTCTCTACCGCTTTTGAGATATCTCCAACCTTCAGAGGCCGACTTCGCATTATGGAAAGTATAAGAGAGGATTTATGGAAGTCATATAGGAGCCAGATCCCTATTACAAAGGCTACTTCGATAGGGGTACTATTGGTCGATCATGTACCATGACTCTATAGAGTATATCAAAAAATATGACCGCTATCAGAGAAATGCAAACATACAAAAATAGTCGACCTCTGAGCTCACTCCATTAAGCACACCCTGGACATTCGCATAGTGGAAAATGGATATACTTGGCTTCTTTTCAATGGCATCTGGACAATGAAAGTTTCTCTTAATTGCGATCGACTACTTCACCAAATGGATCGAGGCCGAACCATTAGCAAAAGTTACTAAGGTCAATGCACAGAACTTCGTCTAAAAATCAATCGTCTGTCGATTTGGTCTACCCCAAACTCTCATAACAGATAATGGATGATAGTTTGCTGAAATAAGGTTCGTTGAGTTCTGCGAAGATCTAAATATCTTTCATCACTTCACATCAGTGGCCCATCCACAGGCAAATGGTGAAGCAGAGGTGACCAACAGAATTTTACTATAGGACATCAAGACAAGACTTGAAAGAGCAAGGAGGACTTGGGCGAACGAACTTTACCACGTCCTCTGGGTGTACCGAACTACTCAAAGGCTACCGACTGAAAAAATACTATTCGCCTTGGCCTTTAGAATAGAGATAATCATCCCAATCGAGCTTAAACTTTCATCAGCATGGGGCCTTCAATGAGTAGCGCAACTTATAAGACCTTAAAGATAATCTCGATCTATTGGAGGAAAAAAAAAGCCTAAGTTCGGATGACAGCTTACAGACGAAGAATAGCCATATATTATAATTCCAAAGTAAAAAACAAAGCATTTAGGATGGAGAACTTGATGTCCCGACGAGCATCCATTTTGCAACCTCAGAATCAAGAAAAGCTCATCCTGAATTGAAAAGGTCCATATAATGTAGAGGAGATCGTCCGACTCAGAACTTATCGCTTAAAGAAGCTTGGAGGAATAACACTTCCGCAGCCTTAGAATTCAGAAAATCTAAGAATATACTACCAGTAACTTTCCTTCAATAAATTTTTTTTTTATTTTTATTACTTTCTGACTCAAAAATTACGTAATGATGAATAACTCTCTGAAGCAACCTAATAAAGTGGCCCATTAGGAATATAAGAAGAATCTCATCCTGATATAAGCAAAGTCGAAGGCCTCGTTTAATTAAGACGAAATGAGAGAAGAGGCCCTACCAATGGCCTTAATGTGCCCCTACGGTCCGATAGGAATAGGAGGAGAATCTCGTCCTAGCATGAGCAAAGTCGAAAGCCTCATTAAATTAAGATGAGATGAGGAGAGAGGCCCTACCAATGGTCCTAATGTGTTCCTACAGTCCGTTAGGAATAGAAGAAGAACCTCATCCTAGCGTAAGCAAAGTCGAAGGCCTCGTTAAAATTAAGACGAGATAAGAAAAGAGATCCTACCAATGGTGTTAATATGTCCCTACAGTCCGTTAGAAATAGAAGAAAAATCTCGTCCTAGCATGAGCAAAGTCAAAGATCTCATTAAAATTAAGACGAGATGAGGGAAGAGGCCCTACCAACGGCCCTAATATGCCCCAATAGTCCGTTAGAAATAGAAGGAGAACCTCTTCCTAGCTTGAGCAAAGTCGAAGATCTTGTCAAATTAAGATGAGATGAGCAGAGAGGCCCTACCAATGATCCTAATATGCCCCAATAGTCTGTTAGAAATAAGAGGAGAACCTCTTCCTAGCATGAACAAAGTCGAAGACTTCGTTAAATTACGACGAGATGAGGAAAGAGGCGCTACCAACGATCCTAAAGATGAGATGAGGGAAGAGGTCCTACCAACAATCCTAATGTGCCCCTACAACTTGTTAGGAATAGGAGGAGAACCTCGTCCTAGCGTGAGCAAAGTTGAAGGCCTCGTTAAATAAAGACGAGATGGGCCCTACCAATGACCCTAACGCATCCCACAAGCCATGTTAAGAATAGAAGAAAAATCTCATCCTAATGTGAGCAAAAGTCAGGACCTCGTTGACAAAAAACAAAAAAAAAGAAGAAGTCGGCAGAAAACTCCTATACATATTTTTTCTACGACAACCTGACTACGTTAAATACGAAAAGAATGATACTATCTTGGTTTGCAAAAGAGATCCCAGCTCGTCATCCACAACAAGCATTTTGTGAGAAGGCAACGTAAAGAAAAATAAAGTGAAGAAAGTAAAGCCACGAGCTAGCCTTAAATTCGTGCAAAATAGAAATAATGAAAATGTACCATTTTATTACGAAAGTAAGTTCATTACATACAAAATGTAGGTCGACGAGATCAATTAAACCAATAAAAAGAGAAAGAGAAAGGTCGCCGAAATCCTAAGAAGGGCTAGACTCCTCAGACTTTGGACTGGTGGCCATTACCATAGATTTCTTAAGACGATCGACCTCATCCTCGAGCTCCCTCCACCTCCTCATATTATCATGGAACATCCTATCGGCTCGATGGTTGTTCTCTTCTGACTATCGCAGCCTCCTCCTTAGGACCTCGGACTTGACCTCCGTATCCTTGGTAACTTGACTCTCACAAGCCAGTTTGAGCTTCAGCCATTGTACCTCAGCCTTTTTCTTATCGATCGACTTTCAGAGTTCATCGATGGTCCTCCTCAAAGAGGTGACCTCCTTAGCCTTCCTGCTCGTACCAGCCCAAAAGTCATCATCGAGTTGCCGCTGGAGTCGAGCTACTTCATTGTTGGAGGCACGAAGCTTTTATTCTAATGTAGACATCCTACCACTCCAGTCTAGTTGATAAGTCTCATATGTGAGCTCAGCATCGTATAGTTGCTTTTGAAGTGCGGAGAACCTCGTCGATCAATCCCACTCAAATCATGCCTTATCGGAGGACTGCGGCGAGCTCCCCTCTAGAAGTTGAACTTTCTCATTTGCCATCTTGAGTTAAGCCTCGAGGGAGCTGATCTTCACCATCAACTCCCAGGATTTGTCACTTGCACTCTTCCGAAGTTTGGTCTGCTCCCTCTCGAAGCTTCCCTTCCGAATGCTGAAACTAGCGACATCTTTCATGTGCAAGTTCTGAAGGCGAGTAACCTCTTTGATCACCTCCGAAGCATTCTTTCGCAAAGCTCGAAGGTCATCCTCTATCTTCTTTAACTTCTTTTTCAGCTGATGGACTTTCTTCTTCAGACTTTTTATTAAGAATTTTAGGAGAACCCCCTGAGGCAGTGGGTCAGCATCGATGGAAGACTGCATTCAAGGTATGAAAAACACTCAAATAAATGGACAAAAAAGAAATTCACTTTTATTTAATCAGAAATTTTGAGTACAAAGCAAAAAAAAATCGAAAAAGCAAAATATACAACTACTCGAGGATTTCAACCTTGAAAGAAATGATGGAAGATGGAACCGGGGAGCGCTTTTGGTTGCCTCGGGTGTCCGAACTGGCTCATATGCTTCTGCGATAGACTCGAATGGACCAGACGTAGGCTCGATGAAGGAAGGATTGACTACGACATCGAATGGTCCTGCATCTGCCTCGTCTTCCTCCTCCTCCAGAAAGTCAAGGTCGAGTTTGGGAACCTCCGAGCCACCCTGCCTTCTCAGAGCTGGAAACCCTTGATGAATGCCTCTTGAACGAATTCGACGTTCAGGTTCCTCATCTCAAAAGAAATCTTGAACTCTTCCACAGCCTAGGTCATCGCCTCCGAGATCGATTTTGCCATTCAAGTCTCCAGTTTGACGATCTTGTTCTCTGCTTCCTTCCTCCTCTCCTCCTCTAGGGCCAATGCGGCCTTGAGTTCGATCGAGACGAACTCCTTTCGAAGCACCCTCTGGAGACTCTTGATGTCCACCACCTTCTCCTCTGCAGAATGCTCGACCTCGACGATCCTTTCTTGAAGATGGCAGATCTCAGCTCGAAGGCCCTCTTAGATCTTCTGTGCTTCCACCTCCTGACGGCGCACCCTCTTGATGTAGGCGAGCATCTGGTAACCCGACTGCAATAAATGATAGATCTTTTAAAAAAAAGGAGGAAAGAAGAAAAGAAAGGAGCAGAAAGGTCGAGCGATGGAATAGTTACCTTGAGGATGGTTCCAAGAGAAATCCAAGCGAGCTGCAGCGGGTCAAGGTTGGCCATGTGGTCCACCACCTCCGGCATGGCAAACCTATCGGTTAGATCCCAGACGATCTCTAGATTATTGAAGGGATCCTTCCCTCGTTCGTCGCTGTCGCCATCCACCCCGCTAGGTGAGCCTTGCGAGATATCTTGGCGATAGCTTTCTTCTTTTTTCTTCCTCCCTCTATCTCTCCCTTGGTAGTTAGCTCCGGAGCTCGATCCCCGCTGGAAGGACCCGAGGGCATGGAAGGCATGGAGCCCGCACCAGTGGTGCCGACCTCGGCAGCTATGGCAACTTCGATGCTGGCGATGACCTTGGGCATAATGGCAGTGGAGGTGGGGATTGCGGAGCTGGAATCACCGACCTTCATCCTCTTTAAGCTATCACTTGATGCCTTCCCTTTCCTCTTTTTGGTGTAAAGTCCTTTGGTAAGCATTTCGATGGCTTTGGTATCCATTTCTACAATAAAAAAAAAAGTGCGATCAGTGGCAATACATGTGCAAAATCATGTGAATTTGAAAAGCAAAAGATGTACCAGCAGGGTCAAGAGGACTCGGACCTAGGTTGAACAAGATATGTTCTTTCAGGATGGGAAGGAGAGGAGTTCAATATGCCTTGATTTTATTGGAGGAATTAAGGTTTGCTCCGTCTAAGCTAGGAGCTCGGCGAATTGACTTCCTAAAATAACCCCAAGAAGAGAGATCTAAGAGCAGGATCGGATAATACACAAAAAAGTATTTTTTCTTCCAGTTATGAATGAAAGAAGGGGCACCTTTCAATAACCCCTTCTTGCCAAACTGGGAGAAAAAATACCACCAGTCCCTCACTGAAGGATGGTGCTTGAAGGTGTAAAAATTTTCAAAGAGCGAAACGGTCAGCTGGACCTCGGCCAATCGATAGAGAAAAAGAAAATCTATGATGAACCGAAAGAACTTTGGTACGACAGATGCGAAGGAGATGTTTAAATACTAGAAGAGGACGATCATAAAAGGGGGCAATGGGAGTCTAAGCCTGACACGCAAAGTTTATAAATACAAACAAAATCGACCGACCGAAGGAGAGCTGACTCGGTCATCGAAGCTAGGAAGTTCAAGATCATATTCCTGAGGGATTCCATATCGAATTTGGATCAGAGAAAGATCGTCCGAAGTAAGAACAGATGGGATAGTGTCTAGAACGAAGGATGAGTGGACATGTTCCTAGGATCTACCTTGACCTGGATTGCAGGATCAAGGAAGGTTGGTCCAGGTGAGCCCCAAGAATTGATAGAGTGGAAGGTTTTGGAAGACATCCGGATCAAAATAAAATTTTGAGAAAATCCTCAAAAAATAAGAAAAAATGCAGGATAAATATTGCTGCCAAAAAATCAGGAGAGCAAGAAGCTAGAAAGAAAAAGCATGAATAACCTAAGAGAAGGGTTAGAAAACTGACCTAAGCTATCTGGAAAGAAAAAAAGGATGATGGATGTGATGAGAACCAACCGAAAGGATGTTTGGAGCTTGGAAAGGCGAAGAAGGAGGCTAAGACCCTTGGGAAGAAGACGAACAGGGACCGAAGGAAGGATAAGACTCAGGCAAGAATAGCTTCTAAAAGAGAGAAGAAGACCTTAAATAGTTGGAGGTAACCCGAGGTAGTTATGATTGTGGATCTACTTCGGTCGGTCAGTGTGCACCGCGTGTCCCACTCATCATGACAAAGGAGTGGTGACGTGCGGAGTCTTTATGGTGCCGTACCTGGGGCAAGATTTCGACGAAAGATTCGAAGGGCCGTCTTTTCAAACCCATTTCAAACTTAGGAGGCTTTGGTGCCAGTACGGTAAACACCAAAATATCTCGTTCTGATAAGCATGGAAACCTAAGATCGGACTTCGACAGTCATCTTTTTCCTTTCTTCCTTCGAATTTTGAACTCGGGAGTAGGAGAACCATTGTTGAGGATAAACCTCACTCCCGCTGAAGTCCAATTAGATGCTTAGCCTAATGTAACTAGTAATCGCAGTAGAGCTTCGATCGCAAACTTCTTTCGGACCTCTTTAGCAGTCGAACTCCTTTTAGACCCTTCTAGCAGTCGAACTCCTTCTGGACCCCTCCAGCAGCTGAACTCCTCTCGAACCCCTCCAACAGCTGAACTCCTTTCGGACTTTGCCTTCAACCGGATCCCTCCATCGGGCGAATTTTTCTTTAGGTCTCTCCTCCCATGAATTTACATGTAGATTCCTCCAGCAGACCTACTTTCGGATCCTCCCAGCTGATCCATGTTTGGACATCTCCAACAGACTTTCTTTAGAGGCTCCTCCAGTCACAGGATTCCCAAACCCCTCCTGGCCAAACTTTCGATAGTCATCCAGAAAGATTGGTAAGTCACGACAACAAACACCACTCTCGACTGGCAAGTCACGACAATAGACACCATCCTTCGTAACAAATTTTGCATGACCTGAGTGGTCCACTATCGGACAGTTATGACTGTCACTATCAGTTTGTTACAGGCTCCGTCTATAAAAAAAATCCTTCAAATATATTTTCACTAGACTCTCTTCTTTTTTTCGAAACTCTGCAACTTTCTTAACTGTGCACTCCATTTTTATTAGCCGAAAAAGCTGACTTGATTGTCGGAGGATCTTGTCGGAGCTACCATCCCAAGTTCTGGATGAGACTTATTTTGCAAGTCACCGATGATGATCTCATCTTCTCCAACTCCAACACTTCTCTGACGATAACCAGATTTCGCACCAACATAACCTATGTATTTCAACATAACCTATGTATTATTTATACATAGCCATTAGACCAGACCAAAAACTTTTCTGGCTAACCTAATCCATGAAAGCACTCATCGAGCCCATGTACACCCATGTCTCCTGTGCTCTCATCCCCTGGATTTAAATCCAATCCATACATAAATTAGCCTCTTTAAGACCTCACAAATCAGATCTTAAGATCTCTAGGATAAGTCCTTATCCTAGGCCCAAATAGATCCTCGCATAGCTCTGCCCGCGCACTGAGCCGGCTCAGTCTCAGCACTGAGCCGGCTAACCTGAGACTGGATCGACTCAATTTTAGACTGAGCCGACCTAGTTGCGTCCAGCCTGTAGTTTCGAATGCACTCCTCTCTATTTGGCATATACACTGAGACTTAGCCAACCTAGTCTAAGTCTAAGTTGGGTAACCTACAGAAAAGTTCTTTTCTGCAGTCTTTATGCTCCAGCTTTGGTTCCTTACTCTATCTTATGTTTCAGATCTTCGAAGTACCAACCAAGCCCCTCAAAGTTCTCAACACCTAGATCTTGAGCCCGTGGAAGGCTAAACATCGCCTTCACTCTAAGACAACTCCTATCCTAGCCCTAGGATCACTTCTGTCCTAGTCTCTCGGAGTCAACATCCTAACTTCTTCCGTGGCCTTTCAAGCCTTGAGAGCATCATAAATCCTCACAATCTCCATCTTGGTGCTTCCAAGCCTTGGCAAATCCTTGGTAATGCTCTTCTGCACGATCCTGCTGTCACTGCACATCCTGACAGTCCCTTATGCAAATATCATCTTCATCAATTTTCTTTAGCTGCTGTGCACTCTTGAGGCCTTTGAGATTACCGCCTCCATAGCTGAAGTCTTGGCTTGCTTCTCAGCACCATTCTGGATTGTAGGATCCCTTCTGCTTAGCAATTACATTATTTTTTCTAAACTTTCTTAAGAACCTACAGTATTCTGTACCAACACATGCTATACCATCTGACACGATTTTCTTAGAACTATGCCTATCCATCTGCACGTGCCACTCCATCTGAAATTGTGCATCATCGATGCTGGTGCTAGGATATCGATCATCCTGCACTCCTCCGCTCTGAACTTATATCAAATTTTTTCTCCACTTGTGAAACCACCATCTGAAGCTCCACCTATATCCAAAGTCCATCTAATACCACAGAAGCTGACTCTGTATCCGATTCTTCGAGGCTAACCATCACAGACGTATA